>PISX010018016.1:26081-41899 GCA_004024625.1 Mellivora capensis | reverse complement strand
AAGCCCGAGATGTACCTGTAACCATGTTTTTGATAAAGTCTCTGTGTCCTGGGGCATCAGTGATGGTCACGTAATACTTGCTGGTCTCAAATTTCCACAGGGAGATATCCATGGTGATACCACGTTCACATTCAGCTTTTGGTTTGTCCAAGACCCAGGCATACCTGAAGGAGCTCTTTCCCATCTCAGCAGCCTTCTTCTCAAAATTTTCCATGGTTCTTTTGTTGATTCCTCTACATTTGTAGGGCAGTTGACCAATAGTGGTAGACTTGCCTGAATCTACGTGTCCCATGATGACGATATTGATGTGAGTGTTTTCCTTTCCCATTTTAGGTTAGGTTTAGTGGTGGTTTTCATGACACCTGTGTTTTGGCAGCAAACCCATTGTGGAAAAGCTACTGTTGTTTTTTTTTAATATAGCTTGAAGTCAGGCATTGTGCTGCCTCCTATTTCACTTCTCTTTTTCAAGACTGCTTTGCCCCTTTGGGGTCTTTTGTGGTTCCATACAAATTTTAGCTTTGTTTGTTCTAGCTCTGTGAAAAATTCTGGTGTTATTTTGATAGGGATTTTATTGAATGTGTAGATTGCTTTGGTTAGCAGAGACATTTTAACAACGTTTGTTCTTCCAATCCAGGAGCATGGAATGTTTTTCCATTTCTTTGTGTCCTTTGAATTTCTTTTTATTGTTCTACAGTTTTCAGAGTACAGATCTTATACCTCTTTGCTTAGGTTTATTCCTAGGTATCCTGTGTATTTTTGGCTACAATTGTCACTTTGATCAATTCCTTGATTTATCTTTCTGCTCCTTCATTAATGGTGTATAGAAATGCAAGACACAAAGATCAATGGAAGAGAATAGAGAGCCCAGAAATAGACCCTCAACTCTATGATCAACAATTATTCAACAAAGCAGGAAAGAATGTCCAATGGAAACAAGACAGTCTCTTCAACAAATGGTGCTGTGAAAGTTGGACAGCCACATGCAGAAAAAAGAAACCGGACCATTTCCTTACACCACACACAAAAATAGACTCAAAATGGATGTAGCACTTCAATATGAGAAAGGAATCCATCGAAATCCTTGAGGAGAACACAGGCAACAACTTCTTCGACCTCAGCTGCACAAACTTCTTCCTAGGAACATCGCCAAAGTCAAGGGAAGCAAGGGCAAAAATGAACTACTGGGATTTCATCAAGATCAAAAGCTTTTGCACAGCAAAGGAAACAGTTAACAAAACCAAAAGACAACTGACAGAATGGGAGAAGATATTTGCTAATGACATATCAGATAAAGGGCTACTATCCAAAATCTATAAAGAGCGTAGCAAACTCAACACCGAAAGAACAAATAATCCAATCAAGAAATGGGCAGAGGCATCATTAAAACCACATTGAGATACTACCTTACACCAGTTAGAATGGCCAAAATTAGCAAGACAGGAAACAATGTGTGTTGGAGAGGATGTTGAGAAAGGGGAACCCCCTTACACTGTTGGTGGGAATGCAAGTTGGTGCAGCCACTTTGGAGAACAGTGTGGAGATTCCTCAATAAATTAAAAATAGAGCTTCCCTATGACCCTGCAATTGCACTACTGGGTATTTACCCCAAAGATACAGATGTGGTGAAAAGAAGGGCCATCTGTACCCCAATGTTTATAGCAGCAATGGCCACGGTCGCCAAACTGTGGAGAGAACCAAGATGCCCTTCCATGGACGAATGGATAAGGAAGATGTGGTCCATATACACTCTGGAGTATTATGCCTCCATCAGAAAGGATGAATACCCAACTTTTGTAGCTACATGGACGGGACTAGAAGAGATTATGCTGAGTGAAGTAAGTCAAGCAGAGAGAGTCAATTATCATATGGTTTCACTTATTTGTGGAGCATAACAAATAATATGAAGGACATGGGGAGATGGAGAGAAGAAAGGAGTTGAGGGAAATTGGAAGGGGAGTTGAACCATGAGAGACTATGGACTCTGAAAAACAACCTGAGGGGTTTTGAAGGGGCGAGTGGTGGGAGGTTAGGGGAGCCAGGTGGTGGGTATTAAGGAGGGCATGTATTGCATGGAGCACTGGGTGTGGTGCAAGAACAATGAATATTGTTATGCTGAAAAGAAATTAAAAAAAGAAAGAAATGGTCAGAGAACATGAACAGACATTTCTGCAAAGAAGACATCCAGATGGCCAACAGACACATGAAAAAGTCCTCCACATCACTCAGCATCAGGGAAATACAAATCAAAACCACAATGAGATACCTCCTCACACCAGTCAGAATGGCTAAAATTCACAATTCAGGAAATGACAGATGCTGGCGAGGATGCGGAGAAAGGGGAAACCTCCTACACTGTTGGTGGGAATGCAAGCTGGTGCAACCACTCTGGAAAACAGCATGAAGGTTCCTCAAAAAGTTGAAAATAGAGCTACCCTATGACCCAGCAATTGCACTACTGGGTATTTACCCTAAAGATACAAACGTAGTGATCTGAAGGGGCACGTGCACCCGAATGTTTATAGCAGCAATGTCCACAATAGCCAAACTATGGAAAGAGCCTAGATGTCCATCAACAGATGAATGGATAAAGAAGAAGTATTGCATGGAATACTATGCAGCCATCAAAAGAAATGAAATCTTGCCATTTGCGATGATGTGGATGGAACTGGAGGTTATTGTGCTTAGCAAGATGAGTCAATCGGAGAAAGACAACTATCATATGATCTCCCTGATATGAGGAAGTGGAGATGCAATGTGGGGGGTTTGGGGTGTAGGAAAAGAATAAATGGAACAAGATGGGATCAGGAGGGAGACAAACCCTAAGAGACTCTTAATCTCACAAAACAAACTGAGGGTTGTCAGGGGGAGGGGTGTGGGGAGAGGATGGTGGGGTTAAGGACACTGAGAAAAGTATGTGCTCTGGTGAGTGCTGTGAAGTGTGTAAACCTGGAGATTCACAGACCTGTACCCTGGGGCAAATAATACATTATATGTTAATAAAATTTTTTTTTAAAAGGAGTAGAGCTAGCACACACACTACACACACACACACACACACACACACACACACACAAGAAGTGCAACAGATTTCTGTACATTGATTTTATATCCCTGACTTTGTGAATTCATATATCAGTTCTAGTAGTTTTCTGGTGGTTTCTTTTGGGTTTTCTACATCGGGTATCATGCTGTCTGCAAATAGTGAAAGTTCAATTTCCTCCTTGCTGATTTGTATGCCTTGTATCTCTTTCTTTTTTAAAAATTTTTATTGTGTTATGTTAGTCACCAAAAAGTACATCATTAGTTTTTGATGCAGTGTTCCAGGACTTGTATTTCTTTTTGTGGTCTGATTGCTAGGATTTCCAGTAGTATGTTAAATAACAATGGTGAGGATATACACCCTTGTCTTGTTCCTGATGTTAGGGGGAAAGCTCTCAGTTTTTCCCTAAAAAACCTGCTGTTTTTAACATTTTTATTACATTATCTCTATGGAGCAATTTTGGCAGTATTTACATCTTACATCATTGACATTTCCAATCCAGGAGCATGGTATTTATTAAATTTCCTTTAATTTCTCTAATAATGTTTTGTGTCTTGTATATCCTTCCTTGAATTGATTCCTAGATATTTTATTTTTTATGTTATTATAAGTTGATATTGCCTTTACTGTGTCCCTTCCTTTTTGTTCATTTTTATTTGTAGAAAAATAATTAATTGTTATATATCACTCTTGCACCATGCAACTTTGCTAAATTAACATATTAATTCTAATAATTTGTAAATTCTTTTGGATTTTCTATGTTTTTGGTAACACCATGTGTTAATAATAACATTTCTACTCAATCTTTTCCAATCTATATCATTTTTCTTGTCTACCTGTACCATTGTGATTTTAGGTAGAATGTTTTAAAGAGTTCACCACTCTTGATATAGCTACATGTTTTATGGAGAGTATTTATCAGGACTCTATTCACTAATTTTCTAAGAATTTTTCAATAAATAATTAATTTTGTAGAATTATTTTCTTCTATATCCTTTGAGACTGTCATAAAACTTAATTCCATTTTATTAATGTCTGGAATTACACTGATAATTTTTTCCAATATTAAATCACCCTTGCCTTGTTTAATTATGTGTTAATCACATATACTATCCTGTATATATATATTGCTGGATTCTATTTGTTGATATTTTGTAATTCTGCCTTTTGTAAGTTCTGTGTCCCATCTTGGGTCAAGATATTTGCCAGATAGTTAAAGTTGAAAGGGTACTTCTCTATCAAAGACTTTATTTATAACTGGTGCCATTTCTTTCTCTTTTTTTTGAGTATAGTTGACACACATTGCTGCATTAGTTTTTACCTAATATTAATATGCTGTAGAACATGGTGCTCAGCAACACTAATCATCAGGAAATGCAAATCAAAACCACAACAGGATACCACCTCACACCTGTCAGAATGGCTAAAACCAAAACAGCAAGAAATAACAAATGCTGGCAAAGTTGTGGAGAAAACAGAATGCTCATGAACTATTGGTGGGAGTGTAAATTGTTATAGTCACTGCGGATAACAATCTCAAGTTCTTTCAAAAAAATTTAAAATAGAAATATCATATGATCCAATAGTTCCACTACTGGATATTATCCAACCCCCCCCCACTAATTTGGAATATATATGCACCCCTATGTTTATTGCAACATTATTTACCATAGTCAACATGTGGAAGCAACCTGTATCCATCAATAGACAAATTGGATTAAGAAGATGTGAAACACACACACACACACACACACACACACACACAGAGAATGGAGTATTATGCAGCCACAAAACTGGTGCCATGTCCTTTCCAAGTGTTTGGAAGTATTCATTGGTTGAGCAATCCATGCCCCCAATTTTCTTTGTGGGAAGGTGTTTAATGATCTATAGTTTTAACAATAATTAAAGATCAATCATATTTTCTATTTCTTCTGTCAGATTTGGTAAGTTGTTTCTCTCAAGGAATTTTTCTTTGTGTAAATCCTCAAATTTGTTAGTGTAAAGTTGTCCATAACAATTTTACACCAGCAACCTTTAAATATATATGTCTTGAATGTTATCATCTCATTCATTCCTGATATTGTAATTTATGCTTTCTCTATTTTCTTTTTTTTCCTTGATCAGTCATGCTATTGGTTTAACAGTCATAACCTTTGCAAATAAATTTTTAGTTTTATTTCATATATGCTATGTCTGTTTTTCTATTTCATGATATCTTCATTTCTAAATTTTTTAGTTAATTAAGCTTTAATTTAATTGCTGATATATTTCTGTTTAAATCTACCATCGTAGGATTTGCTTCTGTGTCTCCCATGTGCTTGGTGTCATTTTTGTTTGGTTGCTTTGTCACTTTCTGAGTAACCAAGTTTGTCTGTTTTGTCACCTTCTGACATTTCCTCTTCAGTAGCTTGTTAGATGTACAATTCTTTTTCTTTTAGTGACTTTCCTCAAGAATACACTATGAATTTTGCTTATTAGTGCCTAATTTTTGTAGATACTTCCACTATTTCCCAGTAAAGGGCAAGGATAGTAAAACACCTTAGCTCCCCTCACGTTCCTCATCTTCTGTGTTATTTTAAAAATATATTTTAATTTTACATATATTTTCAGGTCCATATGAAACTATTACCATTTTTTCATAACCAATATTCATTTAGAATAACCCATATATTTTCCCCTGCAATTTCAATGTTTCCATTGGTGATCATTTCACTCTACCTGAAGGATGTCCATTCTGCCCCATTCTCTCTCCTTCCTCTCTGCTTGTGTCTGACTAAAATTCAATTTATTATTATTATTATTATTAATCATTATCATTATTATTAAGTAGGCTCCACACTGGGCTTAAGCCCAACACTTGGCTTGAACTCATGACCCTGAGATCGAGACCTAAGCTGAGATCAAGGGTCGGACACTTAACTGAGTAAGCCACCCAGGCACTCCTGAAATTAGATATATGTTATACATATTCTCTATTTCTCATGTATCTTACACTGACTTTTTGGCTTTCTGTCCTTTTTGCTTTCTACTTCTCATTCTGGATATTTTATTTTTTATTTATTTTTTAATTAATATAAAATGTATTATTTGTTCCAGGGGTACGAGTCTGTGAATCATCAGTCTTACACAATTGACAGCACTCACCATTATTTTTCATTTTTTAAAAAAATTTTTTATTATTATGTTCAATTAGCCAACATATAGTACATCATTAGTTTTTGATGTAGTGTTCAATGATTCAGTGCTCATCCCAACAGGTGCTTTCCTTAATATCCATCACCCAGTCACCCCATCCTCCCACCCTCCTTCCTTCCATAACCCTCAGTTTGTTTCCCAGGGTCCAGAGCCTCTCATGGTTTTTCTTCCTCTCTGATTTCTTCCCATTCCTTTTTCCCTCCCTCCCGCTGTGGTCCTGTGCACTATTTCTTATATTCCATATATGAGTGAAACCATAGCATAATTGCCTTTCTCTACTTGACTTATTTCACTTGGCATAATCCCTTCCAGTTCCATCCATGTTGATGCAAATGGTTCATTCTGGATATTTTCATCTGATATATTTTCCAGTTCCTATTCCTCTCTTCTTGTCTTACCTGGTTCTAAATCAATCTGTTGTATTTTTAATTCGGTATTTTATTATTTCTAAAATTTTATTGTGTAATTTTTATATACTTACCTTGTGAGATTCTTTTCATCTATTTTCTTGAATTCTAATATCTGGATCATTTATGGGTCTGTTCTTTTTCTTTTTTCTTTTTCATGGGGTTCCATTCATTTAGTCCTATTGTTCATGGACTGCTACTTTGTATATAAAACATGTTGAAATCACTTAAGGTTTTGACCTCCACAAAAGAAATACTTTTGCTCTCTGGCATAAAATTAGAATAGGAGAAGGTCATCTTAATTCCTGAAACTAAACTAGCTAATCCCTTTCTCAACTTACTTTTGATATTTGTATTTATTTTTCACTTTGACCATTTTCATAATGCTTGCCTTCTGTTCTTTGCTCATAACCTCCTAATTGTTTAGTGTTCATTCTAGTTGTAAATGGGTTTAGTGTTCAGCACCATTCATTATACTCACACTTTTTAAATTCCTGGTTTATGCATTGGTATTCATCTATGAGTTAATTAGACTTCATCATTAAACACTGTAATTATTCTTTTAATAGGGTCCTTCCATATATTCTTTCATGTTTGAAAATGTGCATAAGTTACCTTTATATTCAACAGCTAATTTGGTTGTGTATGATACTTTTGAGTCATAGTTAGTCCGCTCACAGTTTTATGACATTGCTCCATCGACCTCTGCCATGAAATGTTGGTGTGGCAAAATCTGAGCTCAAACTAATTTTTCCACTTTGTTGGCGATTTGCCTTCTCTACTTTGCCACATGAATAATTATGTTTTTATACTTCCATCGAAATAACTTAGTCTGGATTCATCGGTGTCATTATTTTTCTACACATTTTTCCAATGTATGGGGTGCTTTTATGAGCCATAATTTCAGCATGTCTTTTACTTCAAGAGAAATTTTCTACACTGTTGAGATTTTAATAGATTTCATATATTTTAGGGATCCAATTAAGCTAATTTTCTATTAATTTGTTTCCCATTTTTATGATTTTCCTAATTGCTTAATTTTCTTGTTTTCTTTCTTTAAAAAAAGATTTTATTTATTTGTTAGAGAGAGAGCACAAGTAAGGGGAGCACCAGAGGGATAGGGAGAAGAAGGCTCCCCGCTAAGCAAGGAGCCTGATTCAGGACCTGACCCCAGGACCCTGGGTTCATGACTGGAGCCAAAGGCAGCCACTTAAGGACATTAGGAGAAAGAAGGGGAAAATGAAGGGAAATGAACCATGAGAGACTATGGACTCTGAGAAAAAAAATGGAGCATTTTAGAGGGGAGGGGTGGGGGGATGGGTTAGCCTGGTGATGGGTATTATTAAGGAGGGTATGTACTGCACAGAGCATTGGGTATTATACACAAACAATGAATCATGGAACACTACATCAAAAACTAATGATATGCTGTATGGTGACTAACATAACAATTAAAAAAAAAAACACACCCCGACTGAGCCACCCAAGCATCCCAATTTTCCTGTTTTCTTTCTTTGCACTCACTGTTATGATCAAAGTCCAGTTTCTTCTTAAAATTACTCGTTTTAAAATAAACATTCCATTTTGGAAGAATTTTAGATTCACAGAAAAATTGTGAAGATAGTAGATTGCATAGAGTTTCCTTTATTATGAATATATTACATTAGTGTGGTAAATTTGCCACAATTAGTGAACCAATAGTAATACTTGCTAACTAAAGTCCACACTTCCTTGGTTTTACCTACTCTCCTTCTGTTATAAGATTCCATCCATACTGGTAAAAAAAAAATTCCATCCAGGATACCACATTATCATGTCTCCTTAGTTTCCTCCTGTCTGTGACAGTTTCTTAGTTTTTCTTTGTTTTTGATGACTTTGACAATATTGAAGAGTATTTCTCAGATATTTTGCAGAATGTCCCCAACTTGGGTTTTGTCTTATGTTTGTTTCATGATTAGACTGGGGTTATGGAATATCACAGATGTTAAGTGTCATTCTCATCACATTATATTAAGGGTACATACTATCAACATGGTTTATCACTGTTGAGGTTAACTTTAATTGTCTGGCTGAAGTACAGTATGGCAGGTTTCTTCACGAGAAAGTTACTCTTTTTTCCATTTTTCCATACTTTACTCTTTGGAATTAAGTCATTATGAGCAGCTCACACTTAAGGAGTGGAGACTATGTTCAACCTCCTTGAGCATGGGGTTTCTATAAAGAATTATTTCAAATTTTTAACCATGGAAAATTTGTCTATTCACTTCCATTTATTTTCTTCAATCACTTATTATCATGGGTGCATATTTTATGTTTTGGATTATAATTCACTACTATTTTGTTTATTTTTTACCTGAATTGTTTCAGCCTTGGCCACTGGAGCTATCTTTCAGTTAGCTCCAGTGTTTCTTTGACTTAACCCTGTTATCATTTTTTTTTCAGCACTTCAGTACTTTCAGTACTTTTTCACTTTCTGGGACTACAAGATGCTCCATACTCATGTTGTATATTTCCTCCTTCAGTCCTAGAATCATTTCTTCAAGAAGCGCTGATTCCTTTAATGAGAGAATGATATTAGAAATCAAGGTCTGTAGAGAACAGACAGATGGTTTCCAGAGGGAAGGTAGATGGGGGAATGGGTGAAATAGGTGATGGGGATTAAGGAGTGCACTTGTGATGGGTGCCCGGTGTTGTATGGAAGTGTTAAATCACTCTATTGTATGCCTGAAACTAACATTACACTGTATGTTAACTAAATGGAATTAGAATAAAGACTTTAAAAAAGTCAAAGAAAACGGGGTTTGGGTATGAGGTAGCTGATGTTATTCCTACATTTTTTCTTGGTTGCTTTTCTTCCTATTTCTAATATATTTGTTAGCCTTACGATGGTGTTTTGTGTTTTCGTTTGTTTGTTTTTGTATTTGTTTTAGTTCTTTGTTCATTTCCTAAGCTCAGAAATTTTTCCTTTCATCACATTCTGTTAGCCTAATTTCCTGTCTTTGAGCTACTGTTTAAGTGAATGTGTATTATGGATAAATTCTTCTGTATTATGAAATACTTACAGAGAATAGTTGATTTATTTCCTTCGGGTAATGCTTCTTTCTTGACTCTTCTATTCCTTACTCCTTATTCAAGGATCATCAATATACTAATTTCCAAACAAGATAGATTAGTTTTGCCTGTTTTAATAATTTATATAAATGGATTCAGACAGGTTGCATTATTTAATGTCTAAGTTCTTTAAAGTTATATTTGTGTGATTCATCTTGGTTGATGTATGTAGCTGTAGATCATTAATTTTCATATGGTATGATATGAATATAATATAATTTATGTATCTATTTCACTATGGCATTTGATTAGTTTCAAGACAGTTGAGAGAAAGAGCAAGAGACAGATTAGTAATAGATCTACCACCCTTTTCTTCTATGTGCTCTTTTTTTTACACAAGTTTCCCATCTTATCTAAGAATACTAATCTCTCTAGATGAAAATCTGCCCACATGCAGAAATCCACAAACAGGAAACCCAAGAATCAAAAATCATATGAGTGTTGGGAATCAACATGTTCAAATATAAAGTCTTTGAAAAATTTTGAACTTTCTACATAGACAATCATATCATCCGCAAATAAAATTAAGTTTGTATATTTCTTTCTAGTTTATCTCTTTTTACTCCAACTTATTTTTAAAAATTTTATTGTGTTATAGTAATCACCATAAAATACATCATTAGTTTTTGATGTAGCATTCCAAGATTCATTGTTTATGTACAACACCTAGTGCTCCATGCAATACGTGCTCTCCTTAATGCCCGCCACCAGGCTCACCTAATTCCCACCTCAGTCCCCTCTAAAACCTTCAGTTTGTTTCTCAGAGTTCACAGTCTCTCATGCTCCGTCTTCCCATCTGATTTCCCCCAGTTCACTTTTCCTTTCCTTCTCCTAATGTCTTCCATGTTATTCCTTATGTTCCACAAGTAAGTGAAACCATATGATAATTGACATTCTCTGCTTGGCCTATTTCACTCAGCATAATCTTCTCAAGTCCAATCCATATTGATGCAAAAGTTGGGTATTCATTCTTACTAACGGCTGAATAATAGTCCATTGTATATATGGACCAAATCTTCTTTACCCATTCATCTATTGAAGGGCATCTCAGCTTTTTCCACAGTTTGTCTAATGTGGACATTGCTACTATGAACATTGGGGGTATATATGGCTCTCCTTTTCACTACATCTGTATCTTTGGTGTAAATACCCAGTAGTACAATTGCCAAGTCATAGGGTAGCTCTATTTGTAATTTTTTGAGGAATCTCCACACTTTTTTCCAAAGTGGCTGCACCAACTTGCATTCCCACCAACAGTGTAAGAGGGTTCCCCTTTCTCCACATTCTCTCACATCATTTGTTGTTTCTTGCCTTGTTAATTTTTCTCATTCTAACTGCTGTAAGGTAGTATCTCAGTGTGGTTTTGATTGACTTTACCTGATGGCTAGTGATGATGAGCATTTTTTCATGTGTCTGCTAGCCATTTGTATGTCTTCATTGGAGAGGTGTCTGTTTATGTCTTTTTAAATTTTTTTTTAATTTTTAAAAATAAACATATAATGTATTATTAGCCCCAGGGGTACAAGTCTGTGAATTACCAGGTTTACACACTTCACAGCTCTCACCATAGCACATACCCTCCCCAATATCCATAACCCAACCACCTTCTCCCGAACCCCCTACCCCCAGCAACCCTCAGTTTGTTTTGTGAGATTAAGAGTCACTTATGGTTTGTCTCCCTCCTGATACCATCTTGTTTCTTTTCTTCTTTTCCTACCCCCCCAACCCCCCATGTTGCATCTGCATTTCCTCATATCAGGGAGATCATATGATAGTTGTCTTTCTCCGATTGACTCATCTTGCTAAGCACAATAACCTCCAGTTCCATCCACATCATCGCAAATGGCAAGATTTCATTTCTTTTGATGGCTGCGTAGTATTCCATTGTGTACATATACCACATCTTCTTTATCCATTCATCTGTTGATGGACATCTAGGTTCTTTCCATAGTTTGGCTATTGTGGACATTGCTGCTATAAACATTCGGGTGCACGTGCCCCTTCGGATCACTACGTTTGTATCTTTAGGGTAAATACCCAGTAGTGCAATTGCTGGGTCATAGGGTAGCTCTATTTTCAACTTTTTGAGGAACCTTCATGCTGTTTTCCAGAGTGGTTGCACCAGCTTGCATTCCCACCAACAGTGTAGGAGGTTTCCCCTTTCTCCGCATCCTCGCCAGCATCTGTCATTTCCTGAATTGTGAATTTTAGCCATTCTGACTGGTGTGAGGAGGTATCTCATTGTGGTTTTGATTTGTATTTCCCTGATGCTGAGTGATGTGGAGGACTTTTTCATGTGTCTGTTGGCCATCTGGATGTCTCCTTTGCAGAAATGTCTGTTCATGTCCTCTGCCCATTTCTTGATTGGATTATTTGTTCTTTGGGTGTTGAGTTTGCTAAGCTCTTTATAGATTTTGGATACTAGCCCTTTATCTGATATGTCAATTGCAAATAACTTCTCACATTCTGTCAGTTATCTTTTGTTTTTTTTTTAACTGTTTCCTTTGCTGTGCAAAAGCTTTTGATCTTGATGAAATCCCAATAGTTCATTTTTGCCCTTGCTTCCATTGCCTTTGGCAATGTTCCTAGGAAGAAGTTGCTGCAGCTGAGGTCGAAAGAAGTTGCTGTCCGTGTTCTCCTTAAGGATTTGGGTGGATTCCTTTCTCACATTGAGGTCCTGCATCCATTTTGAGTCTATTTTGGTGTGTGCTGTAAGGAAATGGTCCGGTTTCTTTTTTCTGCATGTGGCTGTCCAATGTTCCCAACACCATTTGTTGAAGAGACTGTCCTTTTTCCATTGGACATTCTTTCCTGCTTTGTCGAAGATTAGTTGACCATAGAGTTGAGGGTCTATTTCTGGGCTCTCTATTCTGTTCCATTGATCTATGTGTCTATCTTTGTGCCAGTACCATACTGTCTTGATGATGACAGCTTTGTAAGAGCTTGAAGTCCAGAATTGTGATGCCACCAACTTTGGCTTTCTTTTTTCAATATTCCTTTGGCTATTCGAGGTCTTTTCTGGTTCCATATAAGTTTTAGGATTATTTGTTCCATTTCCGTTCATGTCTTTTGCCCATTTTGTGATATTATTGTTTTTTGGGGGGTGTTGAGTTTGAGAAGTTCTTTATAGATCTTGGATATCAGCCCTGTGTCTGTAGTGTCATTTGTGAATATCTTCTCCCATTCTGTGGGTTGCTTCTTAGTTTTGTTGACTGTTTCCTTTGCTGTGCAGAAGCTTTTTATCTTGATGAAGTCCCCAAAATTCCAGCTAGCTAACATATAGTGAAGGATTAGTTTCAGGTGTAGTGTTTAGTGATTAATCACTTACATATAACACTTGGTGCTCATCACAACAAGTGCATTCCTTAATACTCATTATCCCATCATCTATTTAAACCATACCCCCATTCACCTCCCCTTCAGTAGCCATAAGTTTGTTTTCTATAGTAGAAAGTCCGTTTCTTGGCTGGCCTCTCTTCCCCCCCCCCCAACTATGTTCTTTTATTTTGTTTCTTGAACGAGTGAAACCATATGGCATTTCTTTCTCTGATTAAGTTTTTTCTCTTAGCATAATACTCTCTAGCTCCATCCATTTCATTGCAAATGGCAAGATTTCATTCTTTTTGGTGGCCAAGTAATATTCCATTATATATGATATATTACATATTAATAATTATTATAATATATAATTGTTAATTATTATCAAAAATATATAAAATTATATATGTATATATATATGCATATATATATATATAATCTTCTTTAACCATTCCTCAGTCAGTGGACACTTGGTCTCTTTCCATCACTTGGCTATTTTTGATAATGCTACTCTAAACATCAGAGTGCATGTATCCCTTCAAATCAGTATTTTGGTATCCTTTGGGTAAATACCTAGTAGTGAAATTGCAAGGTCTAATGTAGTTCTATTTTTCACATTTAGAGAAACATCCATACTGTTTTTTCAGAATGGCTGCACCAGTTTTTATTCCCTCCAAAAATGCACAGATGTTCTGCTGTCTCTGCGTCCTAATACCTACTGTTTCTTGTGATGTTGATTTTAGCCATTCTGACTGTTGTGAGATGATATCTTATTTATATTTTGATTTGTATTTCCCTGATAATAGTGATGTTGAGTTTCTTTTTCTGTGTATAACCATCTGGATTTGTTCTTTGGAAAAACGTCTACTCAGTGTCTTCTGCCCAATTCTTAACTGGATTATTTGTGTTTTGGGTTTTGAGTTTGATAAGTTCTTTGTAGATTTTGGATACTAACTCTCCTTCTCCACAGGAGCACTGTTACGCCTGCTGGACTCTACATCTGCCATTGTTTGGACTTGCTAAAACTTCAGTCTTTTATAATCAGTCTCTGTTGATGATAAAAACTCAGGATAATTAGCCCCTCTCATTTCCCCAGTGAATAGTTTTGGGGAAATACTTTTCTTGTGCAATTCCCTGCGCACTGCTCTCTCTCTCCCTTTCTCTCCTCTTTCCATGACCAAGGCTCCCTCCTCTCTGCAGCATCCTTGATTCTTTTATCTCCCTGAATCAGGAGTCTGCATTTCCTACTTTCCACGATATGGCCTCTTTTCTCCCTCTAGTTGTGCAGTTTGTTCTCTCAGTCCTCAGATCAATTTCTTGGGTCTTTACAATGATTTGATATTTATCTAGCTGTGTTTGAGGGAAAAGGCAAGCATGGAATTCCCCTACTACTCCTCTATTTCTGTGACTTATTTATTTTACAATAGGAAGTTTCTATCTCTTAATCCCTATTGTGTTTTAATTTGCACTTACCTAATGGCTAATGATGTGGAGAATCTTTACATGTGCTTATTTAACAATTTTATTTATTTAGAAAAATGTCTATTTAAACCCTCTTCCCTTCTTTAAATTGGGTTATTTTATTTATTTATTTATTTATTTAGCCAGAACAAATAGAGATGAAAATAAGAGTGGCCCAGGTAGTTAAATTAAAGTCATAGCTATTTAGTGACAGAGTTTGGTACTAAAATATTGGCTGTTTAATTAATGATTAGCATTATTACACATCATTACAAATCCAGAGGGAACAACTTAGAAAAAAAACCAGAAGCCCAATATTGACAACAATTTTCACCTCATATTTTGATTGACTTTTGCATAGAGTATGAGTACTGTACATTTAGTGTTTCAGATGACCTCCTTTTTCTTGGAAAGCTCAGGTACAATGAGTTTTTGGGTGATAATAAGAGAACCACATGAATTCAACTGGAGGAATAATGACCTCACCAAAAATGCCCACATCCAAATCCCCAGAAGCTGTGAATATGTTAAGTTATATAGCAATAGGGACTTCACAGATGGGATTAAGGTTATAGACTTTAAGATGAGAAGACTATTCTGGATTATTCAGGTGGATCCAGCAGAATCATCCAGGCACTTAAAGGCAGGGAACTTTTTCAGCCTGTAGTTAGACAAGTGCAGACAAGAAGAAGGGGGACATATGTCCCCAAAATGGCTAGGGGCTACAAGCCAAGGAATGTGGGTAGCCTCTAGAAGTTGGTTATGATAACCAGGTGACAGCAAACTCATAAAAAGAAAATTAAATAGTGTCAGCAACCTGATTGAACCTGGAAATAGGTTCTCTCCCAGAGTCTCAGGCAAAGAACACAGATCCGCCCTGCAGCTATATATATTTTTTTTATTAATGAAATCTGAGTAAATTTATTTAATATTGTTCGGTTTTTTTTCTTTTTTTTTATTAATCAGGTTTGGATTTATTTTTTTTTATTTCTTTTCAGCGTAACAGAGTTCATAGTTTTACACCACACCCAGTGCTCCATGCAATGCGTGCCCTCCACAATACCCACCACCTGGCTCCCCCAACCTTCCACTCCCCGCCCCTTCAAAACCCTCAGGTTGTTTTTCAGAGTCCATAGTCTCTCATGGTTCATCTCCCCCCCAATTTCCCTCAACTCCCTTCTCCTCTCCATCTCCCCATGTCCTCCGTGTTATTTGTTATGCTCCACAAATAAGTGAAACCATATGATAATTGACTCTCTCTGCTTGACTTATTTCACTCAGCATAA
>PISX010018016.1:0-25981 GCA_004024625.1 Mellivora capensis | reverse complement strand
ATCTGTTGAAGGGCATCTTGGTTCTTTCCACAGTTTGGCGACCATGGCCATTGCCCTGCAGCTATATTTTACCTCAGGAGATTCTCCATGGAAGAGGCAGCCCAAGCCAGGCTGTATGTGGATTTGGAACATACACAACCTCAAGATCATAAATGGGTGCATTTTTAGTCACTAAGTTCATCCTAAGTTGTTATAACAATATTAAGTGACTATAACATGGAACCAAAGAAATGGGGAGATGGAGAGAGGGGAGTTGAGGGAAATTGGAGGGGGAGATGAACCATGAGAGACTATGGACTCTGAAAAACAACCTGAGGGTTTTGAAGGGGCGGGGGATGGGAGGTTGTGGGAGCCAGGTGGTGGGTATTATGGAGGGCACGCATTGCATGGATCACGGGGTGTGGTGCAAAAACAATGAATTCTTTTATGCTGAAAAGAAATTTTTAAAAATCTTAAAAAAATGACAATTTAAAAAAGCATAAATCTGACACTTATAAATGAATGTACAAAAAGTTTAAACATGAATAACTTAGAGCACTATGTAGCTTAAGTGAAACAATCAATGGTCGACATTTTTTCAAGCGTCTGCAGGTTTCTAACCAGGTTATTTATTTTTAATTATTGAGTTATTAAAGTTGCTTATATATTATGAATACAAGTCTCTTATCAGACATATGATTTACAAATATTCTTTTCCATTCTGTGGGTAGTTTTTTCATGTTCTTAATGGTATTTGCAGCACAGTTTTAGATTTTGATGTAGCTCATTTTATTGAGATTTTATTTGCTTTATTTTTACTACATTTAATTACTTTTATCATGCATTTAACGTTGGGAAACAATTTTAGATTTCAAATATCGAGATTTCAGAACCGCTTAAAGGTAGAAAATGCTTTGGATGGATTTACATGGAACTACAAATATGACAGCCATTGGGGATGGAAATAGGCTGAGAAAGTGATAAAGGGAAATTTATAATTTTTACTTGCTGTGTTAGAAATATAAATTAGCAAAAAGGCTACGTGTATTTTTTATGTTTACCTTCATTGAATTACAAATTATCCAAATTCCATATTCAATTCAATTCAAGGACATACTTTTTTTGTGCACTGTTGTAATTATTTGGTATAATTATCAGTGAACAGAAAAGACAGGGTTCCTGGACCTTAAGGAGTTTACATTCTAATAGAGAGAAACAGATAACAAACTATAAACAGAGAGTAAATGAATCATATGATCCATTAGATGGTAATGAGCTGGGAGGAAAGAAAATGTAGAGGGGAGGAAGGGATCAGGTCAAGGCCAAGAGGTGAGGAAAGAGGAAAATTTGCTGTATTAAATGGAGTAGGCCTCCTTGAGAGAGTGAGATTTAACCAGATTGAAAGAAGATTGAGAGAACCTGCCAAATGCATCTGGGGCAGCATCTCAGGCAGTAAAAATAACTGGATGGCAGCCAAGAGGCAGGAAGGTGCCTGGCCAGCAAGGTAAGATAATAGTAAGGTAAAAGGTTAGAGAGATGAGCAGGAAGGGAGAAAAACTAGATCAGCCTTACAGGCATGATTTAGTACATTTGAAGTAAACAAGGAAACTTTACAGGGTTTTGAGTAGAGATCTAATATCATTTGATTTATAAAATACTCACTGGTATTAAGCATAATTAACTCTAGGGAATAAGAATAAGCACTAGGGAAATTTCTGTTGATAAAGTGCAGCTTTATTGGACTAGCCCTTCTACAGATAGTGTTATAAACGCTGGGCAATATAGAAAAGCTAATTATTTGATGGCCAAAACCAGGCAGCAAAAAAACAAAAACAATAACAACAACAAAAAACAAAGCAGCAGGCAGGCAAATATCTAACTTCTTGAATTCCATGCAGGGAACGAATCTGACCTGTAGCCACACCTGGGAGAGTGAACTCAAGACTGGTAAAGTAGGGGAAGTGAAATATAAGCATGTAAATCATAAAACATATCTTTATTTTGCTGTATGTTTTTTTTTTAAGATTTTATTATTTATTTGACAGAGAGATCACAAGTAGGCAGAGAGGCAGGCAGAGAGAGGGGGGAAGCAGGCTCCCTGCTGAGCAGACAGCCCCCTGATGTGGGGCTCGATCCCAGAGCCCTGAGACCATGACCTGAGCCGAAGGCGGAGGCTTCATACACTGAGCCACCCAGGCGCCCCTTGCTGTATGTTTTCTTATGTAGACAAGTAGTACTTATTAGATATTAAAAATAAAAAAAATCTTTATTATTCTTAATACACGTCTATCTGATAAAGAATATATTAGTATATAAAAAACAAAACAAAACAAAACAACCTCATACTTAGTAGCATTTACCATGATGCTGACTAGCAGCATGTCAGAAATGCTCTTCCCTTTCTTCAGCAACTTCTCCGATTTTGCACCAAACTGTGAAAATAAACAATGAATAGTAGAGTACAGCTAATTTAAAAGTCGGAACCCAAATATTTCAGGGGAAATTAAATGGGCATACTCTCTGGTGAAGACACTGATCATCTGGCACATTTCTGGAGTCAGCCAAGCATTAGGGGAAATGTGCATGTAGATTTTGAGGCTCTTCTGTTGTGGTTCCCTTGTTTCCAAGATCTTCCTCTTTTCAGCTGCTCTGAAATCCCTAACTTTCATTTGCTAATACCTTAAATCAAAACAACTAAAGATTTCTGTTTGAGTTCTAGCCACTCTTATACTATGCAGATGTGACATTTTTCTGGGATAAACTATACAAACATGGCTCTTGCCCAGGGAATTTCCCTTCCTTCAGTGGTCCAATTCCACACAATTCCTGCCAGGTTTATGCTGATGTGGCTCACTTTTTACCACTTTTGGTTTGGTAGCATATTTAAAAACCTATTGTGTAACCCAAAGTCATAAAAATTTACTCCAGTGCTTTCTTCCAAAAGTTTATAGTTTTAGCTCTTACATTTAGGTTGATGATCCACTTTGAAATGAGATTTGTGTAGAGGTACAGCTTCACATTTTGCATGTGGATACACAGTTGTCTCTGTATAATTTTTTAAAAAGGTTATTCTTTCACCATTTAATTGTCTTGCCATCCGTGTGGAAATTGACAACAAATACAAGGATTAATAGACTCTCAACTCTATTCTATTTATCTGTGTCTATTCTTGTGCTAGTATAACACTGTCCTGATTACCACACCTTTGTAATTAAATTTTTATGTTGGGAAGTATGAGTCTTCCAAATTTGTTCTTCCCTTTTTAGATTAATTTGGCTATTTTGTGTCCCTTTTAGTACAATAAAATTTTTAGGATCACCTCATCAATTTCTTTTTCATAATTGTCATTGTTTGAATTATTTAAAATTATTATATTATTTTTGAACCTACCATAAACGTAAACAATTTTTGGATTGTTCATTCTTAGGTTATAGGAATACAAATGATAGTCACCATACAGTGCATCATTAGTTTCTGATGTATGGTGACTATCATAAAACAATAAAAAATAATAAAAAATAAAATCCTTTATAAAAGGAATACAAATGATATTTGCATTGATTTTATATACTAAAACTTTGAAGAATTTATTATTTCTAATAGTTTTTAGTGATTCTTTGGAATCACTATATACACTATATACAAGATCATGTCACTATAATGAAGACAATCTTAATTGGCTTTCTTTTTTTTAAATTTCTTTTCAGTGTAACAGAATTCATAGTTTTTGCACCACACCCAGTGCTCCATGCAATGTGTGCCCTCCATAATACCCACAACCCGGCTCCCCCAACCTCCCACCCCCTGCCCCTTCAAAACCCCTCAGGTTGTTTTTCAGAGTCCATAGTCTCTTTTGGTTCATCTCCCCCTCCAATTTCCCTCAACTCCCTTCTAATCTGGACATTTTATTTCTTTTTCTTGCTTGGTACTGTCTAGAATCTCCAGTACAACTTGAAAAAAAAGGAAGTGGTGAAAGTGGATAACTTTGTTCTAAATAATAAGGGAAAGTATTCAATTTTTCACATTGAAATATGATGTTAATTGTGGGGAGTTGCTGTAGATGACCTTTATCTGGTTGAGGAAGTCCTTATCTTTTCCTAGCTTTTTGAGTGATTTTATCATGAAAGGTGTGATATTTTGTTACATACTTTTTTCTGCTTGTATAAGATGATCATGTGAGGTTTGTCCATTAGCCTGTTAATGTGGTATATTGTATTAACTGTTTTTGAGGTGTTAAACCCACTCTCCATTCCTGGGATAAATCTCACTTGGACACACTGTATAAAGCTTTTTATACATAACTGGATTCAGTTTGCTAGTATTCTGTTCAAGATTTTTTTTAATTAACATATACTGTGTTATTTGTTTCAGAAGTACAGGTCTATGATTCATCAGTCTTACAGAATTCACAGCACTCCCCATAACACATACCCTCCCAATGTCCATCACCTAGCCATCCCATCCCCCCACCCCCCTTCCACTCCAACAACCCTCAGTTTGTTTCCTGAGATTAGAAGTGCCTTATGATTTGTCTCCCTCTCTGATTTCCTCTTTTTTCATTTTTCCCTCCCTTCCCCTTATGATCCTCTGTCTTCTCTCTCAAATTCCTCATATCAGTGAGATTATATGATAATTGTCTTTTTCTGATTGATTTATTTTGCTTAGCATAATAAACTCTAGTTCCATCCATGTCATTGCCAGTGACCAGATTTCATTTTTTGATGGCTGAATAGTATTCCATTGTACATATATACCACCTCTTTTTATCCATTCATCTCTTGATGGATATCTAGGTTCTTTCCATTATTTAGCTATTGTGGACATTGCTGCTATAAACATTCAGGTTGCAAGGGTTTTTTTTTTTAAATTAAAACATTAAAATTTAAATTTTTTAAAAAATTGCAATTGCAATATGGTAACTCTATTTTCAACTTTTTGAGTAACCTCCATACTGTTTTCCAGAGTGGCTGCACCAGCTTGCATTCCCACCAACAGTGTAGGAGGGTTCGCTTTTCTCCACATCCTTGCCAACACCTGTCATTTCCTGACTGGTTAATTTTAGCCGTTCTGAATGGTGTGAGGTTGTATCTTACTGTGGTTTTGATTTGTATTTTCCTGGTGCCAAGTGATGTTGAGCACTTTATCATGTGTCTGTTGGCCATTTGGATGTCCTCTTTGCAGAAATGTCTCTTCATGTCATCTGCCCATTTCTTGATTGGATTACATGTTCTTTGGGTGTTGAGTTTGATAAGTTCTTTATAGATTTTGGATACTAGCCCTTTATCTGATATGTCATTTGAAAGTATCTTCTCCCATTCTGTCGGTTGTCTTTTAATTTTGTTGACTATTTCCTTTGCTGTGAAAAAGCTTTTTATCTTGATGAAGTCCCAATAGTTGATTTTTGCCCTTGCTTCCCTTGCCTTTGGCGATGTTCCTAAGAAGAAGTTGCTGCGGCTGAGGTCGAAGAGGTTGCTGACTGTGTTCTCTAGGATTTTGATGGATACCCGTCTCACATTGAGGTCTTTCATCCATTTTGAGTCTATTTTCGTGTGTGGTGTAAGGAAATGGTCCAATGTTATGCTTCTGCATGTGGCTGTCCAATTTTCCCAACACCATTTTTTGAAGAGACTGTCTTGTTTCCATTGGTCATTCTTTCCTGCTTTGTCGAAGATTAGTTGACCATAGAGTTGAGGGCCTATTTCTGGGCGCTCTATTCTGTTCCATTGATCTATGTGTCTATTTTTGTGCCAGTACCCTACTGTCTTGATGATAACAGCTTTATAATAGAGCTTGAAGTCTGGAATTGTGATGCCACCAACTTTGGCTTTCTTTTTAAATATTCCTCTGGCTATTCGAGGTCTTTTCTTGTTCCATACAAATTTTAGGATTATTTGTTCCATTTCTTTGAAGAAATGGATGGGATTTTGATAGGGATTGCATTAAATGTGTAGATTGCTTCAGGTAGCATGGATATTTTCACAGTATTTGTTCTTCCAATCCATGAGCATGGAACATTTTTCCATTTCTTTATGTCTTCCTCAATTAACTTCATAAGTCCTTTATAGTTTTCTGAGTACAGATTCTTTGCCTCTTTGGTTAGATTTATTCCTAGGTATCTTATGGTTTTTGGTGAGTTGTAAATGGGATTGACTCCTTAATTTCACTTTCTTCTGTCTTGTTGTTGGTGTATAGAAATGCAACTGATTTCTGTGCATTGCTTTTTTTTCTTTTTTTTATTTCATTTCTTTTCAGCGTAACAGAATTCATAGTTTTACATTGCTTTTAATATCCTGATGCTTTACTGAATTCCTGTATGAGTTCTAGCAGTTTTGGAGTGGAGTCTTTTGGGTTTTCCACATAAAGTATCATATCATCTGCAAAGAGTGAGAGTTTGACTCCTTCTTTGCTGATTCAGATGCATTTTATTTCTTTTTGTTGTCTGATTCCTGAGTCTAGGATTTCTAGTACTATGTTGAATGGCAGTGGTGATAGTGGACAGCGCTGCTGTGTTCCCTACCTTAGGGGGAAAGCTCTCAGTTTTTCCCCATTGAGAAGGATATTTGCTGTGGGTTTTTCACTGATGGCTTTGATGATATTGAGTTATGTACCCTCTATCCCTACACTGTGAAGAGTTTTGATCAAGAAAGTATACTGTACTTTGTCAAATGCTTTTGCAGCATCTATTGAGAGTATCGTATGTTTCTTGTTCTTTCTTTATTAATGTATTGTATCACATTGATTGATGTGTGGATATTGATCCAAACTTGCAGCCCAGGAATAAATCCCATTTGATCATGGTGAATAATCCTTTTAATGTACTGTTGGATCCTATTGACTAGTATTTTGGTGAGAATTTTTGGGACCTTTCTCTTTTCTTTTTGATAAGTCTGGCCAGGGGTTTATCAATCTTATTAATTCTTTCAAGGAACCAGCTCCTAGTTTCATTCTTTTGTTCTACTGTTCTTTTGGTTTCTATTTCATTGATTTCTGCCCTGATCTTTATTATTTCTCTTCTCCTGCTGGGTTTAGGCTTTCTTTGCTTTTCTTCCTCCAACTCCTTTAGGTGTAGGGTTAGGTTGTGTACTTGAGACCTTTCTTGTTTCTTGAGAAAAGCTTGTATCGCTATGTACTTTCCTCTCAGGACCATCTTTGCTGTGTCTCACAGATTTTGAACAGTTGTGTTTTCATTTTCATTTGCTTCCATGAATTTTTAAATTCTTCTTTAATTTCCTCATTGGCCCATTCATTCTTTGGTAGGATGCTCTTTAGCCTCCATATATTTGAGTTCTTTCCAACTTACCTCTTGTGATTGAGTTCTAGTTTCAGAGCACTGTGGTCTGAAAACATGCAGGGAATGATCCCCATCTTTTGGTATTGGTTGATACCTGATTTGTGACCCAGAATGTGATCAATTCTGGAGAATGTTCCACGTGCATTAGAGAAGAAAGTGTATTCTGTTGCTTTGGGATGAAATGTTCTAAATATATATGTGATGTCCATCTGATCCAGTGTGCCATTTAAAGTCTTTATTTCCTTGTTCATCTTTTCTTTAGATGATCTGTCCATTTCAGTGATGGGGGTGTTAAAGTCCCCTACTATTATTGTATTATTGCGATTTGTTTCTTTGATTTTGTTGTTAATTGGTTTATATAGTTGGCTGCTCCCATGTTAGGGGCATAGATTTTTTAAATTGTTAGATCTTCTTGTTGGACAGACCCTTTAAGAATGATATAGTGTTCTTCCGCATTTCTTATTATATTCTTTAGCTTAAAATCCAATTTATCTGATATAAGGATTGCCAACCCAGCTTTCTTTTGATGTTCATTAGCATGGTAAATTGTTTTCCACCCCCTCACTTTAAATCTGAAGGTGACTTTGGGTCTAAAGTGAGTTTCTTGTAGACAGTATATCAATGGGTCTTGTTTTCTTGTTTTTTTTTTTTTGTTTTTTTCCAAATCCATTCTGATACCCTGTGTCTTTTGATTGGGGGCATTTATCCCATTTACATTCAGGTAACTATTAAAAGATATGAATTTAGTGCCATTGTATTGCCTGTAAGGTGACTGTTACTGTGTATTGTCTCTGTTCCTTTCTGGTCTATTCCTTTTAAGCTTTCTTTGTGCCTAAGGACCCCTTTCAGTATTTCCTGGTGGGCTCATTTGGTGTTTGCAAATTCTTTTAATTTTTGTTTATCCCGGAAGCTTTTTAACTCTCCTTCTATTTTCAATGACAGCCTAGCTGTATATAGTATTCTTGGCTGCATATTTTTCTCATTTAGTGCTCTGAATATATCATGCCCATCCTTTCTGCTCTGATAGGTCTCTGTGGATAGGTCTGATGTCAATCAAATATTTCTTTCATCATAGGTTACAGACATCTTGTCCCAAGGTGCTTTCAGGATTTTCTCTTTGTCTCTGAGACTTGTAAGTTTTACTATTAGAAGATGAGGTGTGGACCTATTTTTATTGATTGTATGGGGGGTTCTCTGTGCCTCCTGGACTCCCTTCGCCAAATTAGGGAAATTATCTTCTATAACTTGTTCCAATATACCTTCTGCCCCCTCCTCTTTCTTCTTCTTCTGGGATCCCAATTATTCTAATATTGTTTTCATCTTATGGTATCACTTATCTCTTGAATTCTCCCCTGTGGTCCAGTAGTTGTTTATCTCTCTTTTTCTCAGCTTCTTTATTCTCCATCATTTGTTCTTCTATGTCACTAGTTCTCTCTTCTGCCTCATTTATCCTAGCAGTAAGAGCCTCCATCTTTGATTGTACCTCATTAATAGCTTTAAAAAATTTCAACTTGGGTAGACTTTAGTTCTTTTATTTCTTCAGAAAGGGTTTTTATTTCTCCAGAAAGGGATTCTCTAGTATCTTCTATGCTTTTTTTCAAGCCAAGCTTGTATCTTCATAATCATCATTCTGAACTCTAGTTCTGACATATTACTAATGTCTGTATAGGTTAAGTCCATACAATTGGTACTGCCTCTTGTTCTTTTTTGAGGTGAGTTTTTTCCACCTTGTCATTTTGTCCCAAGAAGAATAGATGAATGAGAGAACAAAATACTAAAAGGGTAATAGCACCCCCAGAAAAATATACACTAACCAAATCATAAGAGACCCAAAAATGGGAGAGAAGAAAGTAAAAAAATATATGATTATGCTGGTGAATAGAACAGAGCCACCCACTTGATTTTGAGTGTATTTTGGCCTCTTAGAATAAACTGCCTCATAAAATTTTAGAGAAAGAAAAACATATGTATGTATATGTGTATGGGTAAACATGATGAAGGGATGGAATATGACTGTAAAGATGAAAATTAAAAATGATTTTTAAAAAGAAATTAATAAGATAAGCAGTTGTTTGAAAAAAGAAAAAAGAAGGGAGAGAATGTGATCAGGCTGGAAACTAGAACAAAGCCATATGCTAGATCTAGAGTATATTTTGGTCTGTTAGAAGAAACTGTATCCTAAAATTTTAAAGAAAGAAAAACTTACATGTATACAAAAAATAAGTTTAAATACTTTGAAGGGATAGAATATGAGTATAAAAATGAAAATTAAAAAAGGTTTTTAAAAAGGTATTGATAAGATAAAATAGTTAAAATAGGTTAAAATAGGAAAGAGTAAAAATTCAAAAGGAAAAATATAGGAAAAGAAAAAATAATAATTTTTTAAATTTTTATTTATTTTTAATTTCTTTTCAGTGTTCCACTGGGTGTGGTGCATAAACAATGAATTCTCGAACACTGAAAAATAACAAAAACTTTAAAAATTTAACTTTGAAAGACTAAAGAATCATGGGGGGGAAGCCATGAATTCCATGTGCTATATTCCCCTAGCACTGGTTTTTTGTAGTTCTCATTGATCAATAAACTTGATCTTGGCTGGATGTCTTGCTGATCTTCTGGGTGAGGGGCCTCTTACAGTGATTCTCAAATGTCTTTGCCTGAGGCAGAATTGTATTGCCCTTGCCAGGGGCCAGGCTAAAGCAATTTGCTCAGGTTTGCCCTTGGTAGCTTTTGTTCACTTAATGCTTTCTCTACAGCTTTGGAGGACAAGAATGAAGATGGCGTCCTCCCAATCTCTGGCCCTGGAGGAGCCAAGAGCTTGGGGGCACCCCCTTCAATGAGTCCTCAGAGAAAACCAGTCAATCACTCCTGTCTCCCTGGTCTCTTGCTGCACTCCGTGCTCACCTGACCTGTGACCGAGCATTTATATTTCTGGCATGTGGCCCCATTTGGAGTTTCCAAACCCAGCTGATCCCTGCCACACACTCCCATTCCACTCCTCCCAGTGGGGGAAGTGGGGGTCTCCCCTGATCTGCCCCTAGTGGGATCCCTGCTCAAAGAGTAGTGGCCTGACTTTGCCTCAGACCATGGTTTATGGCAACCCCAACTGGAGCCCCCTCCTTGGCTCCATCTTTGTAGCTGGCTTCCCTGCTGTGATACCTGGGAGCTCTGCCAGACTCAGGCACCCCTTGTCTTTCTGTGACCCCTGAGGGTCCTGAGACCACACTGACCCAGTGAGTATTTCACCCCCTGCTTAGCCACAGGAGTGACATCCCTCCACAGAGCAGAATTCTAAAAGTTCTAATTTTTCTTCTCTGCTGCTCTCTCACTTTCCAGAAGCTGGCCCCTCCCCTGTGGTCTATCTTCCTGTATATCACCTCTGATTCACTTTTCTGCCCCTTCCAGAAATTGTTCGCTTTTTTGTTCATGGAATTGCTGTTATTCTTTCTTCTATCTCCTATTAAGTTTGTAGGTGTTCAGAATGGTTTGATAACTATCTAGCTGAATTCCTGGGAAATTTAGGTATCCTATTCCTCTGCCATCTTACTCTTCCCTCCGTTCAAGATTTTCATTCAGATTTTTGTTGAAGCTTATTGTTCTGAACTTACCTGTTTTTGTGATATCCTTGTCTGGTTTTGGTATAAAAGTACTACTGGCCCCATAAGTTAAAAGGTATTTCATTCTTTCCCATTTCTTGGAAGATTTAATGAAAAATTGGTAATAATTCCCATTAAATTTTTGGTACAAGCATAAACTGTGCCAGGACTTTTCTTTGTAGGTGGTTTTTAAGTTATTATTTCAAAGACTTTATTTGCTATAGATCTATGCAGATTCTATATTTCCTCTGTAGTAGATTTTGGTAGTTTGTGTTTTCTAGGAATTTGTCCATTTTATCTAAGTTATCTAACATGAAGGCATGAAATTGTTCATAGTATTCCCTTATAGTTATTTTAGTATCTATAAAGTTATTATTGATATCCCCACTTTCATTTTTTGTTTTAGCACTTTGAGTCTTTTAAAAATTTGTCATCATAGCTAGAGGTTTGTCAATATTGTTGATCTTTTTTAAAGAATCAACTTTTGGTTTTGTTGATTTTATTTATGTTTTTCTATTCCTTATTTCTTTTCTTTTCTCTCTAATATTATTACTTTCCTCTTTTTGCTTACTTTAGGTTTAATGTGCCCTTCTTTTCCCTGTGCCTCAAGGTCAATAGTTAGGTTATTGATTTGAGATCTTTCTTCTTTCTAATACATTAATTTAGAGTTATATATTTTCGACTGAGCATTGCTTTAACTTCATTCTGCAAGTTTCATTATTTTTCATTTTCACTTTCATTGAAGTATTTTCTATGTTCCCTTGGGATCTCTGCTTTGAGCCAATGTTATTTAGAATTTGATGATTTGTAGCAGTGCAGTGCCAACACTGGCTGTCTAACTTGCATACATCAAGTACCTGCCCCTGGTGCTCTGGTAGGACTTCCCTTTTAGTCATGCTAGCCTCCATTCCAGCATGGTGGGCCCAACCCCCAGAAGACTGGCACAAATCACTGCACACAACATGTCCCCCAACCAGAGAGTTCTTCAGGGCTTTGTTCTGAGGGAGGTGGTGACAGGTCTCATTTCACAAACAGACTAGAACACACTAAGTTAAAATTCACCACATTCAGGCCAGGAACCAAACACTGCCCATGGCAGGCAAGGAGAGCCACCAAAGATGACTGGCCTGAAGAATAGAGCAGCCACACACAACAACAGAGCACAAGTGGAATACATTTGAGACACTCTTTGAAGCTGTAGGCCCTGGGCACTACATGACTTCTTCATAAAGCCATTACTTTCAGGAGTGGGAGGCATAACTGACTCTCCTAACACAGAGAAGAAGGCAGAGACTTAGACAAAATGCAAAAGCAAGTAACTTGCCTGATACAAGATACAAGTAACTTGCCTGGTGCAGAATTTAAAGCAACAATCAAAAGGATACTCACTGGGCATGAGAAAAGAATACAAGGCATCAGTGAGACCCTTACCACAGAGTTAATATTAAAAAAAGAATTGATCAGAGATGAAGAATACAATAAATGAGATTGGAAACAGACTTGATGTAGTGAACAGCTGGCTGGAAGGAGCAGAGGAATGAATTAACAACCTAGAAGACAGCATAATGGAAAGCAATGAAGCTAAACAAAAGAAAGAAAGAAGAATTATGCAATATGAGAATAGACTTGGGAACTCAATGACTCCATCAAATGTAATTAACATTCATATTATAGGAGTCCCAGAAGAACAAAAGACAAAAAGGGGGAAGAAAATTTATTTGAGGAAATCATAGATGAAAACTTCCCTGGGCTTAGGAAGGAAACAGGGGTCCAGATCCAGGAGGCACAGATAAATCCCATCAAAATTAACAGAATCAGGCAACACCAAGCCTCATTGTGATTAAATTTGCAAGATAAGTGATAAAGAAAAAAATCTTGATGAAATCCTGAAAGTTCATTTTTGCTTTTGTTTCCCTTGCCTTTGCAGACATATCTTGAAAGAAGCTGGGGTGGCCAATGTTGAAGAGGTTACTGCTTATGTTCTCCTCTAGGATTTTGATGGATTCCTGTCTCACATTGAGGTCTTTCATCCACTTAGAGTTGATCTCTGTGTATGGTGTAAGAGAACGGTCCAGTTTCATTCTTCTGTATATAGCTGACCAATTTTCCTGGCACTATATATTGAAAAGACTGTCTTTTATCCACTGGATATTTTTTCCTGCTTTGTCAAAGATTAATTGACCATAGAGTTAAGGGTCCATATCTGGGCTCTCTACTCTGTTCTATTGATATATGTGTCTATTTTTGTGCCAGTACCATGCTGTCTTGGTGACCACAGCTTTGTAATGTAGCTTGAAATCAGGCAATGCAATGCCCCCAGCTTTGATTTTCTTTTTCAACATTTCCTTGGTGATTTGGGGTCTTTTCTGGTTCCATACAAATTTGAGAATTGTTTGTCCCAGCACTTTGAAAAATGCCATTGGTATTCTGATCAGGATGGCATTGGAAGTATAGATTGCTCTGGGCGGCATAGATATTTTGATGATGTTTGTTCTTCTGATCCATGAACATGGAATGTTTTTCCATATTTTTGTGTCTTCTTCAACTTCTTTCATAAGAATTCTGTAGTTCCTAGAGTATAGATCCTTTATCTCTTTGGTTAGGCTTATTCCAAGGAATCTTATGGTTTTTGGTGCTCTTTTACATGGAATCAATACCCTAATTTCTCTTTCTATAGTTACATTGTTAGTTTATAGGAAAGCAACTGATTTCTGTGCATTGATTTTGTATCATGCCACATTACTGAATTGTTGTGTCAGTTCTAGTAATTTGAGGGTGGAGTCTTTTGGGTTTTCCACATAAAGTATCATGTCATCTGTGAAGCGAGGGAATTTTACTTCTTCATCAATTTGAATAGATTTTATTTCTTTTTGTTGTCTGATTGCTGTTGCTAGGACTTCTAGTACTATGTTGAACAATAGTGGTGAGAGTGGACATCCTTGTCGTGTTCCTCATCTTAAGGGACAGATCTCAGCTTTTCCCCATTGAGAATGATATTCTCTGTGGGCTTTTCATAGATGGCTTTTATGAAATTGAGGAATGTTCCCTCTATCCCTACATTCTGAACAGTTTTAATCAGGAAAGGATGCTGTATTTTCAAATGCTTTTTCTGAATCAATTGATAAGGCCATGTATTTCTGTCTCCTCTTATTAATGTGTTCCATCACATTGATTTGGGAATGTTAAACCACCCTTGCATCCCAGGGATAAATCCCACTTGGCCATAATGGATAACCCTTTTAATGTGCTGTCAGATCCGATTAGCTGGGATCTTGTTGAGAATTTTGGCATCCATATTTATCAGGGATATTGGTCTGAAATTCTCCTTTTTGATGGGGCCTTTGCCTGGTTTTGGGTTCAAGGTGATGCTGGCCTCATAGAATGAGATGGGAAGTTTTCCTTCTGTTTCTATTTTTTGAAACAGGTTCAGGAGAATAAGTATTATTTCTTCTTTGAGTGGTAGAATTCCTTAGAGAACCCATTAACTTCAAGACATGTCTCAAAAGGAAAGGGAAATAAAAGTGAACATGAACTTTTGGGACTTCATCAAGATAAAAAGCTTTTGCACAGCAAAGGAAAGAGTCAACAAAACTAAGAGGCAACCCACGGAATGGGAGAAGATATTTGCAAATAACACCACAGACAAAGGGCTGATATCCAAGATCTATAAAGAATTTCTCAAACTCAACATCCAAAAAACAAGTAATCAAGTAAAAAAAATGGGCAGAAAACATGGACAGACACTTCTCCAATGAAGATATACAAATGACTGACAGACACATGGAAAAATATTTATCATCATTACCCATCAGAGAAATTAAAATCAAAACCACATTGATATCCCACCTTACAGCAGTTAGAATGGCTAAAATTGACAAGGTAAGAAACAGCAAATGTTAGAGAGGTTGTGGAGAAAGGGGAACCCTCTTACACTGTTGCTTGGAATGTAGGTTAATATAGTCACTTCAGAAAAGTGTGGAAGTTCCCCCAGGAAGTTAAAAATAGAGCTACCCTATGACCCAGTAGTTGCACTACCAAGCATTTATCCCAAAGATACAGAGGTAGTGAAAAGAAGAACACATGCACCCCAGTGTTCATAGCGGCAATGTCCACAATAGCCAAACTGTAGAAAGAGTCACAATGCCCTTCAACAGACAAATGGATAAAGATGTGGTCCATGTATACAATGGAATATTACTCAGCCATCAGAAAGGATGAATACCCAGCTTTTGCATCAACATGGATGGGACTGGAGGACATTATGCTGACTGAAATAAGCCAAGCAGAGAAAGTCAATTATCATATGCTTTCACTTTTTTATGGAACATAAGGAATAGCATGGAGGACATTATGAGAAGGAAGGAAAAAATGAAGACGGGGGGAATCAGAGGGGGAGATGGTCCATGGGAGACTATGGACTCTGGGAATCAAACTGAGGGCTTTAGAGGGGAGAGGGGTTGGGGGGATGAGTTAGCCCCTTGAAGGGCATTAAGGAGAGCATGTATTGCATGGAGCATTGGGTGTTATACATAAACAATGAATCTTGGTACACTACATCAAAAAAACAAAAAAAGCCTAATTATGTACTCTATGATGACTAATATAGTAAAAAAAAAAAAAAGAAAAAAATCTTAAAAACAGCAAAACAAAAGAAGTCCCTAACTTGCAAACAGAAAACCCATAATGCTTGCTGGATATTTCTCAATAGAAACTTGACAAGCCATAAGGGAGTGGTATGATATATTCTAAATGATGAATGGGAAAAATCTGTAGTAAAGAAACTGTATCCAGCAAGGCTATCATTCAGAATGACAAGAGAGATAGTTCCCCAGAGAAACAAAAACTAAAGGAGTTTGTGACCACTAAATCAGCCCTGCAAGAAATACTGAAGGGGACTCTTTGAGTGCAAAGGAGAGACCAAAAGTGACAGGGACAAGAAGGGAATCAGAGAAAATCTCTAGAAACAAAGAAAAAGCAAGTAATAAAATGGCACAAAATACATAGCTATCAATAATTACTTTGAATGTAAATAGACTAAACACTCCAATCAAAGGACATGGGTTGTCAGAATGGATTTTTTTTTAAAAAGGGCCCATCTATATGCTTTCTACAAGAGACTTATTTTAGACCTAAAGACACCTGCAGATTTAAAGTGAGGAGATGCGGAAACATCAATCGTGCAAATGAATGTCAAAAGGAAGCTGAAGTAACAATACTTATATCAGACAAACTAAACATTAAAACAAAGTTTCTAACAAGAGATAAATAAGGGCATGTATAATCATAAAGAGGATAATCCAACAAGATTATATAACAGTTGTAAATACTTATGCACCTAAGATGGGAGCACCCAAATATATAAAGCAATTAATAAAAAGCATAAAGGAACTCACTGATAATAATATAAGAATAGCAGGGGACATTAACACCCCACTTACATGAATGAACAGGTCATCTAAGCAGAAAATCAAAAAGGAAACAATTGCTTTGAATGACACACTGGACTAGATGAACTTAATACTCCATCCTAAAACAGCAGAATATACATTCTTTTCAAGTGCACAGGGGACATTCTCCAGAATAGATCACATATTAGGTCACAAAACAGGCCTCAACAATACAGAAAGAGTAACATCATATAGTGCAACTTTTCCGACCACAGTGCTATGAAACTAGAAGTCAGACAGAAGAAAAAATTCTAGAAAGACCACACATACATGGAGGTTAAACAACATGCTACTAAACAATGAATGGGTCAACCAGGAAATCAAAGAAATAAAAATTACATAGAAAGAAGTGTGGGACTGGAAGAGATTATGCTGAGTGAAATAAGGCAAGCAGAGAGAGTCAATTATCATATGGTTTCACTTACTTGTGGAGCATAACAAATAACATGGAGGACATGGGGAGATGGAGAGGAGAAGGGTGTTGAGGGAAATTGGAAGGGGAGTTGAACCATGAGAGACTATGGACTCTGAAAAACAACCTGAGGGGTTTTGAAGGGGCGGGGGGTAGGAGGTTAGGGGAGCCAGGTGGTGGGTATTAAGGAGGGCACGTATTGCATGGAGCACTGGGTGTGGTGCAAAAACAATGAATACTGTTACGCTGAAAAGACATAAAAAAGAAAGAAAGAAGTGAAAATGAAAACCTTTGGGATGCAGCAAAAGCAGTCCTAAGAGCAAAGTATATAGTAATACAGGACTACCTGAAGAAGCAAGTAAAATCTCAAATGTACAACCTAGCCTTACACCTAAAAGAGCTAGAAAAAGTACAAATGAATCCTAAAGCCATCAGAAGGAGGAAAATAAAGATTTCAGTAGAAATACAAGGTATAGAAACTAAAGAAAACATTAGAACAGATGAATGAATCCAGGAGCTGGTTCTTCGAAAAATTTAATAAAATTAATAAACCTCTTATTGAAGAGACTTTTTTCCATCGGATGTTTCTTCCTGCTTTGTCGAAGATTATTTGACCGTAGAGTTGAGGGTCCATATCTGGGCTCTCTACTCTGTTCCATTGATATATATGTCTGTTTTTGTGCTAGTACTATGATGTCTTGGTGATTGGAGCTTTGTAATGTAGCTTGAAATCAGGCAATGCAATGCCCCCAGCTTTGTTTTTCTTTTTCAACATTTCCATGGTGATTTGGGGTCTTTTCTGGTTCCATACAAATTTGAGAATTGTTTGTTCCAGCACTTTGAAAAGTGCTGGTGGTATTTTGATCGGGATGACATCGAAGGTATAGATTGCTCTGGGCAGTAGAGACATTTCAACAATGTTTATTCTTCTGATCCATGAGAATGGAATGTTTTTCCATCTTTTTGTGTCTTCAATTTCTTTCATGAGTGTTCTGTAGTTCCTTGAGTACATATCCTTTACCTCTTTGGTTCGGTTTATTCCAAGGTATCTTATGGTTCTTGATACTATAGAAAATGGAATAAATTCTCTAATTTCCCTTTCTATAGTTTCATTGTTAGTGTATAAGAAAGAAACTGATTTCTGTGCATTAATTTTGTATCCCACCACATTACTGAATTGCTGTATAAGTTCTAGTAATTGCAGCCACTTTGGAAAACAGTGTGAAGATTCCTCAAAAAATTAAAAATATAGCTACCCTATGATCCAGCAATACCCAGTAGGGTATTTACCCCAATGATACAGCTGTAGTGAAAAGAAGGGCCATATGCACCCCAATGTTCATAGCAGTAATGTCCACAATCACCAAATTGTGGAAAGAGCCAAGATGCCTTTCAACAGACAAATGGATAAAGAAGATATGGTCCATATATACAATGGACTATTACTCAGCCATCAGAAAGGATGAATACCCAGCTTTTGTATCAACATGGATGGGACTGAAGGAGATTATGCTGACTGAAATAAGTCAAGCAGAGAAAGTCAATTATCATATGGTTTCACTTAATTGTGGAACATAAGGAATAACATGGAGGACATTAGGAGAAGGAAAGGAAAACTGAATTGGGGGAAATCGGAGGGGGAGATGCACCATGAGAAACTATGGACTCTGAGAAACAAACAGGGTTTTAGAGGGGAGGGGCGTGAGGGGTATAGGTGAGCCTGGTGGCAGGTATTAAGGAGGGCATGTATTGCATGGAGCACTGGGTGTGGTACATAAACAATGAATCTTGGAACACAGAAAAAATTAAATTAAGTTAAAAAGAAGTTGCTGTGGCTGATATCGAAGAGGTTACTGCCTATGTTCTCCTCTAGGATTCTGATGAATTCCTGTCTCATGTTGAGGTCTTTTATGAGACTGACGCGCTGCCTACTGCGCTAAGGAGGCAGGTTCATGTTGAGGTCTTTTATCCATTTTGAGTTTATCTTTGTGTACGGTATAAGAGAATGGTCGAGTTTCATTCTTCTACATATAGCTGTCCAATTTTCCCAGCACCATTTATTGAAGAGACTGTATTTTTTCCACTGTATATTTTTTCCTGCTTTGTCAAAGATTATTTGACCATAGAGTTGAGGGTCCATATCTGGGCTCTCTACTCTGTTCCACTGGTCTGTGTGTCTGTTTTTATGCCAGTACCATGCTGTCTTGGTGATCACAGTTTTGTAGTAAAGCTTGAAATCAGGTAACATGATGCCGCCAGTTTTGTTTTTCTTTTTCAACATTTCCTTAGCAATTTGGGGTCTCTTCTGATTCCAAACCTCTTCGATAACAGCCGCAGCAACTTCTTTCAAGATATGTGTCCAAAGGCAAAGGAAACGAAAGTGAAAATGAACTTTTGGGATTTCATCAAGATCAAAAGCTTCTGCAGAGGAAAGGAAGCAGTCAAAAAAACAAAGAGGCAACCCACGGAATGGGAGAAGATATTTGAAAATGGCAGTACAGACAAAAGATTGATATTCAGGATCTCTAAAGAACTTCTCAAGCTCAACACACACAAAACAGATAATCATATCAAAAAATGGGCAGAATATATGAACAGATACTTCTCCAACGAAGACATACAAATGGCTATCAGACACATGAAAAAATGCTCATCATCCCTAGCTATCAGGGAAATTCAAATTAAAACCACATTGAGATACCACCTTACACCAATTAGAATGGCCAAAATTAGCAAGACAGGAAACAATATGTGTTGGAGAGGATGTGGAGAAAGGGGAACCCTCTTACACTGTTGGTGGGAATGCAAATTGGTGCAGTCACTTTGGAGAACAGTGTGGAGATTCCTCAAGAAGTTAAAAATAGAGCTTCCCTATGACCCTGCAATTGCACTACTGGGTATTTACCCAAAAGATACAGATATGGTGAAAAGAAGGGCCATCTGTACCCCAATGTTTATAGCAGCAATGGCCACGGTCACCAAACTGTGGAAAGAACCAAGATGCCCTTCCATGGACGAATGGATAAGGAAGATGTTGTCCAATATACACTATGGAGTATTATACCTCCATTAAAAAGGATGAATACCCAACTTTTGTAGCTACATGGACGGGACTGGAAGAGATTATGCTGAGTGAAATAAGGCAAGCAGAGAGAGTCAATTATCATATGGTTTCACTTATTTGCGGAGAAATACAAATAACACCAAGGACATGGGGAGATGGTGAGGAGAAGGGAGTGGAAGGAAATTGGAGGGGGAGATGAACCATGAGAGACTATGGACTCTGAAAAACAACCTGAGGGTTTTGAAGGGGCGGGGGGTGGGAGGTTGGGGGAGCCAGGTGGTGGGTATTATGGAGGGCACGTATGGCATGGAGCACTGGGTGTGGTGCATAAACAATGAATACTGTTATGCTGAAAAGAAATTAATTTAAAAAATTAAATTAAAAAAAAACCCAACTCATAGGATATTAATTAAAAACCAGATAAAAACAGGGACGCCTGGGTGGCTCAGTTGGTTAAGCGGCTGCCTTCGGCTCAGGTCATGATCCCAGCATCCTGGGATCGAGTCCCACATCGGGCTCCTTGCTCGGCGGGGAGCCTGCTTCTCCCTCTGCCTCTGCCTGCCACTCTGTCTGCCTGTGCTCGCTCTCTCTCTCTCTCTCTCTGACAAATAAATAAATAATATCTTTAAAAAAACAGATAAAAACAAATAGCTAAAAACCATATAAAGACTTCTGAATGATGTAAACTTACAAATATACAAACAAAATATGCAAATAATATTAACAATGTTTTCCATAATGATCAAGAAATATAAAAGTACTCTTTCAATCCTGCAAAGATTAAAAAGCAGCAAACTCATACTAAAAAAGTAAAATAATAAGTTAATACTAGTACCGTACATGTAATTTTTCTTGTAAGTGCATAGGATGAAAATATGTAGTTCTAAATGGCATTTGTAAAAATACGTTGGAAATTCTTGCACATTGCTTTTCCTATATGTTAAAATCTCTTCGAATCAACCAACTGTTAATGATGGTATCCCTCAGGGAAAGATAGAGAGTTAAGACAGAAAAGATACTGCTTTACCCATATAATGTCTATACTGACTGTTTTTTACTTTTGTGTTTGTGTATCTATTTTATATATAATATATATATATTTTTTTTAATTTGAGCAAAAAAAAACCAAACTCATAAAAATAAAAATAAATAAAATTGATAAACCTCTAGCCAGATGTATCTAAAAGAACAGACACAAAATAAATAAAATCACAAATATAGGAGGATAAATAATAACAAATACCACAGAAATGCAATTATAAAATAATATTATGAAAAACGATATGCAAACAAATTGGACAACCCTTAAGAAATGGACAAATTCCTAGACACATATAAACCCCCAAAATGGAAATGGGAAGAAATGGGAAACTTGAACAGACAGATAACCAGCATATAAATGGAATCAGTAATCAAAAACTCCCAACAAACAAAAGTTCAGGGCCAGATGGTTCACAGGAGAATTCTACCAAACATTTAAAGAAGAGTCAATACCTTTTCCTATGTAATGATTACAAAAAATAGAAGTGGAAGGAAAACTTCCAAATTCATTCTCCCAGGCCAGAGTTACCCTGATATCAAACCAGACAAAGACACCACTAAAGAAGAGAAGTACAGGTCAGTATCCCTGATGAACATGGATGCAAAAATTCTCAGTAAGATAAAAAAAACTGAATCCAACTATAAATTTAAGAAAATCAGACCCAATCAAGTGAGATTTATTCCTGGTTTGCAAGAGTGGTATAATATTTGCAAATCAATCAACACATCACATCACAGTAATAAAAGAAAGGATAAAGATTGTATAATCATTCCATAGATCCAGAAAAAAATTGACAAAATACAGCATTCATTCTTTTTTAAAAAATGATTTTATTTATTTGATAGAGAGAGTGAGAGCACAAGCAAGGTGGAGGGGTAGAGGAGAGGGATAAGCAGACTCCCTGGTGAGTAGGAAGATGATATGGGACTTGATTCCAAAACCCTGGGATCATAACCTGAGCCGAAGGCAGACACTTAACTGACTGAGCCACCCACAACGCCTTACAGCAACCATTCTTGATAAAAACCCTCAACAAAGTGGGTTCCGAGGGAACAGACCTCAGCATAATAAAGGCCATTTATTGAAAACCCACAGCTAATTTCATCCTCAATAGGGAAAAACTGAGAGGTTTTCCTCTACAGTCAGGAAGAAGACAGGGATATCCACTCTCACCACTTTTATTTATCATAGTAGTGGAAGTCCTAGCCACAACAATTAGACAACAAAAATAAATAAAAATCATCCAATTCAGCAAGGAAGAAAGAAAATTTTCACTATTTGCAGATGACATGATACTCTATATAAAAAACCTGAAGCATTCTACCAACAAATTGTTGTAACTGTTAGATGTATTCAGTAAAACCACAGGATAAAAAATTAATATACAGAAATCTGTTGCACTTCTGTATACTAATAATAAAGTAGCAGAAAGAGGAATTAAGGAATCTATCTTATTTATAAGTGCACCAACAATGATAAGATACCTAGGAATACCCTAACCAAAGAGGTTAGAGACCAGCACTCTGGAACTATAGAACACTTATGAAAGAAATTGAGAAAGACACAAAGAAATGGAAAGACTTTCCATGCTCATGGATTGGAAGAACAAATATTGTTTAAATGTCAATGCTACCCAAAGCAATCTACACATTTAGTGCACTCCCATCAAAATACCAACACTATTTTTTGCAGAAGTAGAACAATCAATTCTAAAAGATATATGGAACCACAATAGCCAAATACAACCTTGAATAGCCTGAATAGCCAAAACAACCTTGAAAAAGAAGATCAAAGCTGGAGGCATCACAATTCCAGACTTCAACTGATTACAAAAGCTGTAGTGATCAAAAGAGTAGGGGTTTGGCACAAATTACTGGATCAATAGAACAGAAAAGGAAACCCAGAAATGAACACACGACTATATGGGCAATTAATCTTCAACAAAAAAGGAAAAAATACCAAATGGGGAAAAGACAGTCTCTTCAGCAAATGCTGTTGGGAAAGCTGGAGAGTTACATGCAAAAGAATGAAACTGGGCCACTTTTTTTTTGCATTTTTAAAATTTAAATTCAATTAGCCAACAAATAACACATCATTAGTTTTTGGTATAATTTTTCAATGATTCACCAGTTGTATACAACTTCCAGTGCTCATTACATCATGTGCCCTCCTTAATGCCCATCACCCAGCCAGTTGCCCCATCCCCACAGCCACCACCTTTTCTGCAACCCTCAGTTTGTTTCCTGGAGTCAAGAGTCTCTCATGGTTTGGTTCCCTCTCTGATTTCTACCCTTTCAGTTTTCCTCCCTGTCCCTATGATTCTCTGCACCATTCCTTATATTCCACATATAAGTGAAACCATATGATTATTGTCTTTCTCTGATTGACTTACTTCACTTGGGATATTACCCTCCAGTTCTATCCATGTCAATGTGATAGGTATTCATCCTTTATGATGGCTGAGTAATATTCCATTGTATATGTGGACCACATCTTCTTTATCCATTCATCCATTGAAGGACATCTTGGCTCCTTCCACAGTTTGGCTATTGTGGACATTGCTACTATGAACATTGGGGTGCATGTAGCTCTTCTTTTCACAACCTCTGTATCTTTGGGGTAAATGCTCAGTAGTGCAATTGCTGGGTCATAAGGTAGCTCTACTTTTAAGTTAAGAAAACTCCACACTGTTTTCCAAAGTGACTGTACCAACTTGCATTCCCACCAACAGTGTAAGAGGGTTCCCCTTTCTCCACATCCTCACCAACATTTGTTGTTTCCTGTTTTGTTCATTTTTTAAAATATTTTATTTATTTATTTGATAGAGGGAGAGATCACAGGTAGGCAGAGAGTCAGGCAGAGAGAGGGGGGGAAGCAGGCTCCCCGCGGAGCAGAGATCCTGATGCGGGGCTCGATCCCAGGACCCTGAGATCATGACCTGAGCCGAAGGCAGAGGCTTAACCCACTGAGCCACCCAGGTGCCCCCTGTTTTGTTCATTTTAACCATTCTAATTGGTATAATGGTGTTGGGAAAATTGGAGAGCTATATACAGAAGAATGAAACTGGGCCATTCTCTTACATAATACACAAAGATCAACTCTAAATGGATGAAAGTCCTCAATGTGAGACAGGAATCCATCAAAATCCTAGAGGAAAACATAGGCAGTAACCTCTTTGACATCAGCCATCACAACTTCTTTCAAGACATGTCTGCAAAGGCAAGGGATATAAAAGCAAAAATCAACTTTTGGGACTTCAAGATGAGAATGTTATTTCTTTTTTAATTTTGAAAAATATTTGGTGTGATATAAAATTCTTGGTTGAATTTTTTTCAGTATTCATAGATGTCACTCCAATGTCTCCTTGCTTGCATGGTGTGTTAGTTTCCTAGGGCTAGTGCAACAGAGAACCACAAACTGGGTGGCTTTAAACAATATAAATTTATTTTCTCACTGTTCTGAAAGTTAGAAGTCCAAAATGAAGGTGTCAGTAAAGCAATACTTACTCTGAGACTTTGGGTAGTATCCTTTCTTGGTTCTTCATAGATTCTGGTGGTAGCTAATAGCCTTTGATGTTCCTTGGCTTGCAGCTGCTTCACTGCTTTCTTGCCACATTTTATTCTCCCAGTGACTCTTTTGTTTTTTCTTCTTATAAAGTTTACTAGTCATGTTGGATTAGGGCTCATTCTAATTGAGTTTGACCTCATGTTAACTTGATTACATCTGCAAAGACTTTTTTTTTTAATTTCTTTTCAGCATAACAGAATTCATAGTTTTTGCACCACATCCAGTGCTCCATGCAATGCGTGCCCTCCATAATACCCACCACCTGGCTCCCCCAACCTCCCACCCCCCGCCCCTTCAAAACCCTCAGGTTGATTTTCAGAGTCCATAGTCTCTCATGGTTCATCTCCCCCTCTAATTTCCCTCAACTCTCTTCTCCTCTCCATCTCCCCATGTCCTCCATGTTATTTGTTATGCTCCACAAGTAAGTGAAACCATATAATTGACTCTCTCTGCTTGCCTTATTTCACTCAGCATAATCTCTTCCAGAGACTTTCTGAATAAGGTCACATTCATTCACAGCTACTAGCGTTTAGGACTTCATCATCTTTGAAGGAGGAGACAATTAAACCCACAACAGAGTTTGTGATGAGAATTTAACTCTTATTCTTCTTCCTTTGTAGGAAATGCATGTGTTTTCCCTTGTTACCTTCAAGGTTTTCTCTTTGTCTTCCTTCTTCAGAAGCTTCAATATTATATGTCTAACTTTGTCTGTATGGGGGTGCGGTTGGGGGTATAGTATTTATCCTATTTGATGTTCTCTGAACTTCTTGGATATGTGGTTTTGCATCTATTACTAATTTTGGAGAAATGTCATCTATTATTTATTTTATTTATTCAATTATTTGAGAAAGAGAGAGAGAGCACATATGTGCAGGGGGTAGGGACAGAGGGCGGAGGGAGAAGCAGAATCCCTGCTGAGCACACAGCCTGACACAGGGCTCCAACCCAGGACCCCAGGATCATGACCTGAGCCAAAGGCAGATGCTTAACTGACTGAGTCACTCAGGCACCCTATTATTTCTTTAAATATTTCTTATGCTCCATTCTCTCTTCTTCTCCAGTTACATGTGTTACACATTTGATGTCCTGCATTTCTTAATTACCCTATTGTCTTTTTATTTCACTCATTTTTTTTATTTCTTTTCAGCGTAACAGAATTCATACATAGTTTTACACCACACCCAGTGCTCCATGAAATGCGTGCCCTCCACAATACCCACCACCAGGCTCCCCAACCTCCCACCCCCCGCCCCTTCAAAACCCTCAGGTTATTTTTCAGAGTCCATAGTCTCTCATGGTTCATCTCCCCCCCAATTTCCCTCAACTCCCTTCTCCTCTCCATCTCCCCATGTTCTCCGTGTTATTTGTTATGCTCCACAAATAAGTGAAACCATATGATAATTGACTCTCTCTGCTTGACTTATTTCACTCAGCATAATCTCTTCCAGTCCCGTCCATATTGCTACAAAAGTCGGGTATTCATCCTTTCTGATGGAGGCATAATACTCCATAGTGTATATGGACCACATCTTCTTTATCCATTCATCTGTTGAAGGGCATCTTGGTTCTTTCCACAGTTTGGC
>PISX010018015.1:0-41794 GCA_004024625.1 Mellivora capensis | reverse complement strand
GATAGAGACCCCGACTTATTTTTTCCTGCGTGATCGGGTCAGTTGATTGGGGAGTGGTTTTTGACTGGGGAGTTAGGATCACCTGGGCCAGCAGTCAGTCCTGTTAATGGCAGCCTGCATAGTAAGCCAGAATGCGAATGACAGAGGACACATTAAGTTTTCTCTGCAGGACAGTTTTCCTTGCTCTTGTGTGTGAACCTGAAGGCAAGATTCTGCCTTAAAGTACTGACCTTAGGTCTTTCCTTTTATGTTGTGTAATAGAGCAAAAGGTGAGAGTAGTCATCCTGGTAAATTTCTTGTGTACGCCAGATGTGGCAGTGACCCTCCCATATGGGGTGTGCACCGCTCTCTTATCTGTGCATGGGAGACAATGTGTTGCATGTCAGTGTCAATCTTAATTGGATAAAGGAAGGAGAAGGATAATGAGTAGGTAGGGTAGGTCTGGCTCTTTACAGTCTGAAGTTGAAATTGTTCACTCAGCAAGTATTTCTCGAGCCCACACTGTATGCCAGGCCTCCTCTGGTCCCTGCGGATTTAGCAGGGGTTAGACACAGACCCTGCCCTCAGGGGATTACGTGTTGGTGGAAAAATGTGCAAACTAAAAGGTGATACTTAAGACGAGAATCACAAGCTGTAGTTCTGTGCCTGCTGTAATTTGTAGTAGGGAGAATGCCTGCTGGGCCCTGGGGTAGTGGGGTGGGGGGAGAACAGTCAGCCCCTGCCAGGCAGGGTGCATAGCCTGGGGGGCGGCGGGGCCGGATTAGGGGTGCTGCTCTTGGGCCCCGCAGGGCTCTGGAACAGTCCCCCTCAGGCCACACCACAATCCCCTGGGTGCCTGTGGCCTCAGTGGGGTTCGAATCCCGCCTCCGCTGCTCGCCCACTTCACTCAAGAGAAAAGGAAGATTAAAACAAAAGCACAGGAAAATCTATCTCGGACCAGAAAGAGGGTAGATGCACGTCAAAGTCAAGAGGGCATCACTCCGGATCCGTGAGTTGAGGTGTTTTCTTTTGCTGGAAGAGAGAGCGTTTCAGGCAGGTGGAGAGACAGATAAAACCTTCATTCAGGCACCCCAGCCAGGTCACCTGGCGCTTTGAACAAGCTGTGCCTAATGTTGGAGGAACCCTAAATCTTAACTCTGTTTTCCCTTGGAAAGGGAGACAAAGCAAACTTCCCCACCGCTGGAAAGCCACGCACCCTGACTGTTGTTTCCACGTGGCCCCGGGGCTGTCTGTGCCTGCGCCAGGCGTCATTCCCCTCCCAGGCTGAACAGACGCTTTGCGTGGCTTTCTTTTCACTAACCAAGAATCCTGTGTTCTTTTGATATTATGACTAATTTTTTTCTGTTCTTAGCGGGCATGTATTTGCAGCTGTGACCGACACAGTCTTCCTTTGCGAGGGGAGCCTGCTCTGTGCACTCGCCCCTGTCCTTTCTGCCCGGCGCGCGGCTGACCTTGCTCACGCTCCAGTAGCTCTGCTGACCCTGTCCCTTTGTTTCTGTCTGCGTTCCGGCTCCGGCTGTGCGGGCAGCCCTCGGAGCACGGCGGCCACCTCAACTCCAGCTCCCGAGCCTCGTCCAGAACCAGCTCAGCACGGGCCAGCCCAGTGGTGAGTGTGACTCTTGCTCTGCACCCTCTCTCCTCCTTCCTCCCCCTGCCCTTCTGCTCTTCACTGCACTGCTCTGCAGAAGGGACCCTCTGCCTCCAAAGGGCCCTAGCGCAGCCTAAAGTAGGAGGGCTTTTCTGGGATTTACTCCAGGTCTGAGCAGAAACGCAGCTGGGGAAAATGTTTCCAAATTTCTAATACTACTATTCCATGATAGCAGAACTGCATTGCTAAATTTCTAAAGGATCATGTAAGAGGTTAACAGGGCTTGGGGCTGCCTGGGAGGAGGGACACTTTGTATACTGTGGGGAGATGTAGTCAGGTGCGTGGATGTATGGGATTATTTATTTATTTATTTATTTAATGGCTTAAAAGTCAGAAGGATAGGCCTATAACTTCGTAATGTCATCTGTTATTGGACCCAGGTGGTTTTTTAAAATCAAGTATCACCTGGAAAGGCCACTACTCCCACTGTCCCATGAGCTCTCCCACTGTTCGGGATCGGGGAGACTACAGAGCTGCCCTCCTGTTTCTCACCCCCTAGTCCCTAGCCTTTCCATGTCCTTGTTCTGCATTTGTTCCAGGGTCTTTGCAGTCTCAGACGGTTTCTCTTCATCTGATGCTTTGTACGACGCTATTGTACCTTCTGTTAATGATAAGGGCGTGCAGGCCAGTTGCCCAGGGGACACCTGGGAGTGGGCAGGCTGGCACAGTGTCTGGAGGCAGGAGCTGGGGCTGTGTGGTGTGCGAGCCCGCCCCTCGCAGCTAAGGATTGCCATGCCAAAGGCCAGTTGAGGTTGATAAACCTCAACTATAGGAAAGCCAAGCAGGCAGAGCGGGTCTCTTGCTCGACTCCCCAGTGACAGAGAAGCTTGTGTTCTGCGGCCCTCAGCTTGGTGGTACAGCACCGTGGTTAGATGTGTGGAGGTCTGGATTCAGGGAGCGATCCTTGTCGTGAAAGAAGAGGCCACCGAGCCGTGGTCTCCTGTGGGCACAGATGCACCTGTTGGCTGCTGGTGATGTGCTCGTTTTTGAAATCAGATAGTCTTTTTGAGCCTTGATGTTTCATGCAAATGCAGATACCGGCTGCTTCTGGGGAAGTGTAAGGGGATCACTGGCAGCCAAGCCCAAATCCCCGAGTGGGGTGGCCACACCACCCCGTGCTCTGTGGTCCCTGACTCCAAGGCCAAGGCCAGCACCATTCATCCCTGGGCCTGCGCTGGCCTTATCTGAGGAGGGGGAGTGATCCTCGCCACCATGTACACGTGGAGGGTGAGGAAACAGAACGTAGACCCGGGACCCTATTGTCCAACAGGACAGCCTGGTGCTTTGTGGAAACGCAGACACCCCAGTCTGTCAACACAAGCACCTGTCCCGGCGTCCTACCCATTTCACGCACCCAGCCACCCACCCTCACGGCCAGGGGAGCCCCTGGAGCCCGGTCCCGAGGAGACCAGGGCAGCCACGGCCTGAACGCTTGGGAGCGTGAAGGAAGGTGTGGTGGCAGACGCCGCGTGGGGCCCGGGGGCACGTGGCTCCGCCGACGACCCATCCAGCAGGAATAGGAAGGTCCTCCTTATTCAATAGCACATAACATCCGTTTTTAAATCGGGCAAGTTGCTTTTTGGGGTGCCCTCCATTCCCTGGGGTAGCACGCCACGCATACGCGGATCCACAGGTAGCCTTGCAGCGACTGGGGAGAAACGCTCACTCATGTTTGGGGAAGTAATAGAAGTATTTGCACTTGACAGAAGGCGGCTGTGACCCTCCCTGCAAAGGATCATGAGCCCCCTGGGGCCAGCTCCCCGGAAGTACGGAGTCATGAAGGCCATGATGATTTGACTGCTCTGGGTCTCTCTTCAGGCCTCAGGACAAAGTCACAGAACAAAAGGACTTCGTCTAGTCACGTAGACCGAAGCGGTCAAGATCAGACACAAAGTTCGGTGTCTTATGCTTCCTACCTTTGTGAAAAATGTACCCACATAAAGCAGGTTCGGTGGGTGACGGTAACCAGAGAGGCGGCGTTAAACACGCTCAGGCCCCTGGGACCCAGGCAGAGGCCCGGCCCCAGCTACGCCCAGACTCCAAGCCCCAGCCTCAAAGCATCTCCAGGCACTGTCCAGGGGGAGAAGCAAGGGGTTCCAGGCCTGGCGGGCTCTTCTAATCCTCAGGCTCTTTCTCATTTAATTGTCGGTGTTTACAGCCCGGGAAATGTAACTGTGCTTCTGTAAGCTATATTTTCTCTTCCCCGAGACAACTGCTCATTTACAAAGGTCAACCGGCTGCCGAGCCGTCCGCACATTTCACGAGCGAAGGTCAGCATCTTGCAGTCTGTGTAGGTTGGACCATCCTCCTGCCCCATCTGCACCTCGACGGCTCCTGCGGGTGCTCCTGTGGCTCCCGGGGAGTGGTCCGTGGCTGGTGATTCATCAGGAATGTGGATCCAGGGGAGTGTGAGGGCAGGCAGGGGACAGGAGCCTCCCTGGGAAGGGAATAGGACTGGGGCAAGGGACAGCTGGGTGTGGAGGAAAAGCAGGTGCCCCGGGCGTGGGGGTGGAGCACTCTAAAAGAGCAAAAGTAACCAGAATGGAGGAAGGGGTAGCTCGGCCCACTTGAAGAAAATAAAGGTGCCTCGGCATCCAGAGACCTACCTCCCCCGGCCCTTGGCCCTCTCAGCAGGTGCCTGGCCCACCTCAGAACCTCAGTCATGTTGTTCCCATTCTGTAGATAACCCGTAAGTTCTTCTCCAACAAGTCTGGGGCCTTCCCCTTGAGGAAGCTGCGGTTCTTTCAGGCAGTGTTTATGAGCACCTAGAGAGTTCTAGGCATGGCATTGCAGTGGTGAGCAGACAGACCTGTTCCAGCCCTCGGGGATGCATTGACCAGAGGGGACAGGCAGGCAGCACACGGGCACACGGATGATATGAGCTCCCGGGGAGAGATGCAGGAAGCTCTGAGAGCTGGGATCGGGAGGTTTGGTGGTCCTGTGCTGAGCACACCCACGCAAAGGGCCTCGCCTGGGGATGCCCACACACCCATGTGGTCTGGGCCCCAGAATCCTGCCAGGCATCCATAAAAGCGCCCATGTTTCTGACACATCCATCAGAGATGTCCCGAGCCAAGCGCAGATCTGTGTTCCTGTGTGTGTTTAGAGCAAATATGAGTGACAACTGGAAGTTCCAGCCGGTTTAGCCAGAAATACAAGAGACCGTAGTGACCCGTGTTTAATGTTGTGTGAAGAGGCAGGGGCAGCAGGTGGAAGCACAGGTCATGTGTTATGAATCCAGGTGTCCAAGGATAAGTCATTCAGGAGAACGTCAGTGTTATTGGATGAAAAAACAAAATTTCCACACCAATGGAAGACTCGATTACTTGACTACTTGAAGTAAAATTGCCCTTAAAATGTTTTCTGTTTTCTTTTTTTTTTAAGATTTTATTTATTTATTTGACACATAGAGAGAGATCACAAGTAGGCAGAGAGGCAGCAGAGAGAGGGAGGGAAGCAGGCTCCCTGCTGTGCAGAGAGCCCAATGTGGGGCTCGATCCCAGGACTTGAGATCATGACCTGAGCCGAAGGCAGAGGCTTTAACCCACTGAGCCACCCAGGCCCCCTGTTTTCTGAGGAGTGGTCACTATTGTCAGTTTGTTGTTGAGAGGGACTGTGCGTGGACACAGCTTCTCTGGTCCCATCTTGCGTCTGGGTTCCGAGGCTGTGCGGTGGGAGCTGAGGACACTGTGAGGAGGAGTTCCTCTGCCAGGGTCTGGCCATGCTCATGTGTTGTGTTGTGTCTCTAGGGAGGTGGGCAGGCCGGGAACTGTGAGCCTCAGCAGATGTGGTGTTGAAGGGAGCCCACGCAGTGTGCCTCTGTAGACACAACGTCAAAAGGTTGGGATTCATGAAGTACTTAATGTGCTACTTGGATCACCTGTTTTTGAGAGAAAGAGTGGCCATAATTTAAAATTCAACAGAAATGTTTTTAAAGTGACTATTTCTAGTTGATTTAAAAACCTGCCCTTGTGTACATTCAGTTGTGATTATAAAATGCCTGGACACACTTGTTTTCACACCCACCTAGAAGGTTTAGAATTGCTGGTTCAGGGGAATGTCAAAGTGAAGGCCTGCGGGGTATGGGCGCTGGACCTGGACACCGGTGTTCACGGAGGCCCTGTGGCTCGGCCCTGGCCCCGTGCAGGTATGGGCCTCAGTGGTTCGCAGCAAATGCCCCTGACAGCTTCCCCCAGGTCCCGCTCTGCCGCATGTCTGCCCTGTGGTGCCCCCCCAACATTGTGTCATGCCGCGACTAGGACAGGTTTCAGAATGTTTTTCAATTCTGTGTCTTTCTGTATTATTTTCAGAGGTTAAAGTGCCGTGCTTTATGTCAAAATTAAACACACCCTCTGGGTTCCTTATCTGTCCCTTTGCTTAGGGAAAGGTGAGGCGTGCTTTATGAAGTGGGGACAGCTCCCTGCCAGCCTGCTTTGTGCCATACGGGCTGCCATCTAGTGGCAGCTATAGGGACTGCAACAGCTCCTTGCTGCAGGGGCACCTTTATGGGGCCGCTCATCCTGTCCCGATTTCAGAAACTTCCGATTTCAGAAACAAGCACATGTATCCTCTGTCATTCAGAAACGGACTAAAGGCACTTACCCTAATGAATGCACAAAAGATTGGAAACAACGGTTAGTCAGAGAGTGGCTATAACACTCATCGAGAGTTTCATCCCCTCCCCCCATGAGGTCTCTACTTAAAAACACATTTGAGACGTTCCCATCCTGAGTTCATTATGTATTTCTGAGCAAAGGCTTTTTTTTTAAACTATTTTTGAAAACTAAAGAGCTAGCTATGGTTTTAGGGTTTTTTTCTTCCTTATTTGATGTTTTGCAAATTACAAAAGTAATATTTATGTTACTCCCCCCCAGAACCAGTGTTTTTTGGTCTGATCTGTATTTTTCCTCATCTTTATCTCAAGAAAAACTAAAAAACGTGGAGTCCTTCTTGTACAGGTACAGCTATCTCCATAGGTGGATCTCTGGACTTTCATTTATATACAGAATATTTATCTGCTGCTGACAGGTGTTTGGAAAAGATTCTATGTGACCGGTAGAGGCAACAAGCAGCCAGCTTCTCAGCAGTGACTTGAGAGTTTGACGCTGGCTCTTCATGTTCGACCAGTAGTTAAATACCTTCCTTCCTTCCATCTCATGAATACGTGTTCCGCAGACGTACTGATTCTAGGGAGTGAGGGCCTTGGGCCCAGGAGACTTAATACACTGATTCTCCTGCGGACCAGTTGCTATCTAGTCAGCTTTTCCTCAGTGATTTGAAGTTTCCAGGAATATTTTTCTTCCCGAGTGGAGAGAAGAACCACACTTGAAATGCTGACAGCGTCACAATGAGAACACTGGCCCGGGGCTCTTTAGGGGTCTGCCAGGGGCAGGGAGCTAGAAGCTTCTTGGCCAAAGGCCACCTCAGCCCCCACAGAGCGTCTGCTCAGGCTGATGTGGCACGCACATCTGGAAAGAAGGATAATTTGGTGGGTGTGGTTTTCACACCCACCAAACACATATGCCAACAAATGGCAGGAGGCATGGCACACAGTTGGAGAGCCAGCTGTCTTTAATGGGCTGCCACCAGCCCACATCAAGGAGTGGAGAAGGACACATGGGCTGAGATTGCCTGGGAAGCTCCCGTGAGACGCACAGGCTGGCACGGGCTCTCCAAGGACAACCAGCGTGGCCGAGTGGCAAGGAGAGTCCTCTGGGCAGGGCAGGACTAGTGTCCGAAGCCGCCTCCCCCCCCCCACCCACGAAGGGCTTATTTAACAGACAGGGAGGGAGGCCAGTCTGCTCTTGGATCCATCCCACTAGCCTGATCCATCCCACTTCGGTCTCGTTTCCTCTCCTACTCGTAGGACAGTAAGAAAACCAATAAGATGAAAACAGGGAGTTCTTGCTGAAGACGCAAGTCGGGGAGACCACATGGGGTGGCTTTGGGAATGAGACCCCAGGGCTGAACTTGCATCTTATGAGCAGGAGACACTTGAGCTTGGCTAAGCTCGGAGCTGGTTTTGGAAATTACCTTCTTTTGGATTCATCGAGTATTCTTTGGGATTCCATTTGAGGCTCCTGGTGGGCTGACTTGGTCTTATACTTTGTGGTCTTATTTTCTTATTTGCTTCAGATGTCCTGCCCTGGAAGAAAAAGGTGAAGGTGTGATGGGTTTGGAGCAGAGAAGGTAGCTGTTCGCCTTGTGGGGGAAGTGGTTGAGGTGGTGAGGCCTTGAGCGTCCAGCCCATGTGGGCCCAGGGTGGGCACCAGACAGGGAGTGTCGGTCTTCACAGAAGATCACTGCCTGTCCAGTGTCCCGACCAGTGCTTCGTCCCTGCACCCTCATGCTCTCCCGAGCCCAGCTTCCTTTTGGGCTCTTTGCGTGTCCGTGAGCCTCCGACCCAGCTCCGTTGGGGTTCCTCGACCTGAGTCTGGAATGTCTGTGGGTGAATGTGCGAGGGCAACAGCAGAGCCCGTGGCTGCCTACTGGGTCTATTGAGGCACAGCTGTGGTCTGTATTCGGCTCCCTGGAGGTCAGAGTTAAGAAAGTCTGAGCTACAAAGAAGGGCAATCAGAGACATGCTAGGAAAGGCCTGAGTAGCTGTCAGCTTCCCCTAGAGGTTTGGAGAGAGTAGGCATGGGTTTCCTCACTCTCCGTGACCTTCCCAATGGGCTTATGGAAAGGAGCCCTCAATGTGCAGAAAAAAGAAGAAGTTGGCCTTTGTAGGACGCTCAGCAAAGAAAGATAAAGCCCCAGTGCCAGCCACAGCCCATTGACCCCCAGGCCCCTGAAGACGCACGGCCTCCCTCGGGGCGATGCCAGGGCTCCGTGGGCTTCCCTGGGTCCCCTGAGAGTCCTGCCCAAAGAAGGGACAGGCAGCCTCTCAAAAAGCGAGATTCTGGGTTCTCCCTTTTCACCTGGCAGGTTTTCCTGTGCCGCCACCCTCCCGGCCCCCCACCAGCTCCCCACATCTGGGCATCAGTCCCAAGGTGGTTCAACCAGAATCTTCACTTTGACTCTGTTATTCATGAGAAGGAGGAAGAATTGTAATGGCTCCACTGCTTCCTCCTGCTTTGCAGACCTGGGCAGCGAGAGGCCTGGTCCCGTTCTCTGCTGTGACCATAGCAACGGGGGGGGGGGGGTGGGAAGCAGACTGGAAGCTTGTCCTCGTCCTCCGCATGGGCACCAACACGCAGCACTGTGGGAAGCTCTGCAGGAACCCTATGCTGATGGGGTTCATTCACAAGTCCCTGATGAGGAGCTTCCTGTGGTCAGTGTGTGCCGTTCAGACGTCGCGTTCCCGTGGAAGTTACGACATGGAAAAACCACCCAGTAAAATTCACGCTGGACCCCATAAGCTGCCTGCGAGCCCCTGCCGTGCCTGGCATGGCCTGGCAGGAGTAGATCCACAGGTCTCATTGGCAAAGCAGTTTTTAAATCACAAAGGAAGCTAATGTCCTGTGACCGTCTTACCCTCTTAACCCATATTATCCATTTAATGCGCTTAAGTATTTCGTATTTGTCCATTTTGGTCCACAGGTTGAAGAGAGACCAGAAAAAGAGTTCGCCGAGAAGGTAAGGAATTTCTGGAAGCCTTGACGTTGTGCTGTTGATAAACCACGAGGGGCCCTACGTGCATAGATGAAACTGACAAGAGCATGCGTTGGTTAATCTTGAATGAAGAGACTGGCCCGTGAGGGAACAGGGCATGCGTGCCGCACCACGTCCTTCAGGGGGTCGCCCCAGAGTCACTTCCAGCATGGATGTCACACCCTGCAAAGAGCAGAGGTTCCCCATGGGCTCAGGCATGGGCATCAGGTGGACCCTGACTGATTCTCGGGCACCCATGAGGCCCCTCAAAGGGACCCTTTCCTGATTGCTTTCCATAAGCCCCCGGGGATCTGACAACATCACAGTACACTTGCAGGGAACTCTAGTTTTGTCTGAAATCACATTTGGTCCTTGTGGCATCCCAGGGCTCTCGTGGCCTGCCCGGCCTGTCTGCAGCCACCCTGGCCTCCCTCGGCGGGACCTCCTCTCGGAGGGGAAGCGGGGACACCTCCATCTCTGTGGACACCGAGGCCTCCATTAGGGAAATCAAGGTAAGGCTGCCGACCCGCCTGTGACCTAGAGGAGCCTCTGAGGAAAATCAGTCTTCAAGCACAAATCTGTAAGATTCTGGATCTTTCTTCTGGGTCCAGTCTCCCTTACGTCCCATAAACACTTGTTCTGGTCCCACGAACACCAGCTCAGATGGCGTCTCCCACGGGAAGCCGCCCCACCGGCGCCCCACACTCCCCCCAACCCGGCGGGGCAGACCTGTGCCCTCTGCGCTCCCCAGGCTCTCTAGCACACCTTGCTGAGGCCCTCACCCCACTGCCCTGCGGTGCTCAGCCAACTTCCACACACCAGGCATACACAGACAGGTGGTCTCCATTTTTTTTGGACACCAGATTACTCATTGCTCCCGAAAACACCAACTTGCCCTTTGAGTGTCCCCCTCCCCTGCCTAGAATATGCTCTTGCTTTCCATCTGTGGTATGCATAGTCTGCCTTGAATAGATCATTGTTGTGTTCCAGTGATTTTTTTTTTCCCTCCTCCCTCTGCAGTGTAAGCACCCTTCTGTGCTCCAACCTCACCACTCGATATGGGGAGGGGGCCATTCTGAGTGTCTGAGAGACAAAGGCAGTCCTAGGAACCTCAGGCAACCGGCACTTAGGTCCCCTGGAGCACAGAACCAAGGCCCGAGGGGGAAGCATCAAGGATTGGAATTGGCTTTGTTGATGGAAGAACTTTCTAATAATTAAAACTGGTGCAAAGGTGCCCATGGTATCTGAAAGTCGGATGGCCACCTGCCAGGGAGGTCAGAAAAGGGACACAGCAGCAGCCAGGGCAGGGTCCGGGCTCCCTGGAAGTATCTTCAAAGTCTTGTGCTTTGTAAGAACAGTTTTTGTGGGCCGCTCTTCCTAAAACGTCCACGCGCCCTCCCTGGGCCTCCACCAGCTCTTTGCTACGTCCAAGAGCAGTTGGCTGCGAGCCACCCTGATTCGTCTCTGCTCCTGGCCTTGAGAGCACTGTCCGTCCGCTCGGCGAGCGTGTGCTGAGAGTGTAGCTCAGACCAGACTCCCAGCCCTGGGCGTGCGGAGCCGAGATGCGGAGCCCTGTACACGCAGGGACGGAGCCTGGCTGAGTCCCATCTTCAGTACTTCACCCCGTCTAGCACCAGGCAGCAGCCCAGAGAGCCTGAGCAAGCTATGAAATAGGAATAAAAGAACCCATTCCATTTGGGGGACCTCTTTTGCCTATTTTGTAAAATTGTGCAAAAATACAAGGATACAGACCTACATTTTGTAAAATTTTATGGAAATATCATATGAGATAGGCCTCAATTTTAAGCTTTTGTGATTTTGAAATTCATTTTCTTTTCCTTCAACACTTGACAAAAAAGAAAAAAGAAAATCACTGCCCAGACTCCCTAGATGAGGGCAGTGACCCAGGAACAAAAAAGATTTCGAGGATGGCTTCTCTTTTTTTGCAGTCGTGATCACTTTTTTCCCCCTGATATCATTTGCCTCTTTTGCCAATTTCTAGGAACTGAATGAGTTAAAGGACCAGATTCAGGACGTAGAAGGCAAATACATGCAGGGCTTGAAAGAGATGAAGGTACCAGTTTACACAAGTGTGGACTGATGGCGTTAACCCAGCTTAACTTCAGAAAACCCTGAAGAAGGCATGCAGACAGCATGCTTGCCCTCAGGAGCCTCCAGGCTGCAGAACTCGAGGGGGCAGGGGCGCGGGCGGGGCCTCGTGGCCTGAGCAGCCTCCCAACGCAGCCTTTAAACGGAGCCCTGAGCCCAGTGGCCCTTAGGAGGATGACTTACTAACACACTTCCTGATGCATGTTTTGGACTCACTCTCCTTCCCTGGCCCACACCTGGCTTCTTCTCACTTCCCACAGGACTGTACCGTGCAAGGCTTTCGGGGTTTTCTTTCTTGTCCCCCCCTAGTTCCCTACAAACGATGTTTCACTTAATTTACGTCTCCAAGAGCTGGAAGGCCACCAGGAAGCCAGTCCTTATTGCCGTGTTTCTGAGACACCCAGAGTACTTGCTTGCATGTTGTAGAGTTTCGCTGAAGCAGCGTTCCAGCGTGTACCCTCCTGGGTTTATCTGAGCAAAGACGCACGACAGTAAGAATGTGTTGTCACGGCCTCGTGCCAGCCAGGAAATGTAGTGGCCGTATTTCTCGGTGGTGAGGTGGGTCTTTGAAGACTGTGTTCTCTGTGGATCTAGCGCTAGATGGTAAGCCTGTGACTTCCTCTTCAGCCCCCCAGAAAGGACCCCCCAGAATAGTCTGACTTTTCTATCATGGGGACACCAAACAGAGGCCTTGTTTTAAAATGAATCAATCCCTGGCATGCTTGTCACCTCTCCTTGAAGAGATGGGGACGTTACAGTTGACTCTGAATGCACGGTGAGAAGGGTGTCCCACTGGAAATCATCGCCCTGGTTCAGGAGCATAGGCGAGCACGGCCCGGGGCTCCGTGAGGCCTCTTCAGGGGCCTGACCACGCGGTGCCCACCTCTCTTTCGCTTTGGGTAGTTCACCCACCCTAGGGATTCGCCCTCCCTATCCTGGGGTCACCTTCCCCGGATCTGTGCTTGGGGACAGACACGCTCCCCCATTGCCTGGCCGACGAGGCTGTGAGCTGCGGGAGCCAGTTGCAGATATATTCATATTTCCTCTGTAGGTCTCTCTCCCCATGGCTGTCCTTTCAGAGGAATGCCCTCCATCCTTCCAGGACTGACCCAGTGAGACATGTGTAGCTTGTTGAGTCCGTAGGTGGAAACTTAAAATTCCATGTAATCCTTTCCTGGTCCCCAAGCAGATGGGGACTGGTGTTTTCTCACCTGACACCCACTGGCTCTTTCCAGCATCCTGGTCACATTTCCTGAGGGACAACTTCAGAAACCAGAAAAGCCCAAGCCGCTATGACGGGCGCCCCTGAGTCACGGAGTCAGGTCCCAGGGTTAGGCCCAGAGCCTCCCTGTCACATGTCTCCCTTGCACTGATGACCGTGGAAGCCATCTTCCTCCAGACACAACGAAGAACTAACTTTCTGAGTTAATGACTAATACTGTTGGGTGGTTAGTAACCAATTTGACTGCATTGAAAGGGGGGAATTTCTGTGCATTTAAAATTGTCATGTGTTTCTTCTCCGTATCCATTTGCCCTAAGAAATAAAGTCTAAAACTAGGGCAAGGTTTTCTTGGGTTTTGGGGTTTGTTTGTTTTTTTTTTTTTCCTTTTTGAAGACCGCTGAACTAATCTTTGTTTTTGTTTTCTTACACAATTTCAAAAACACGACATGTTTTCTGCAGGACTCCCTAGCAGAAGTGGAAGAAAAGTATAAGAAGGCTATGGTTTCCAACGCTCAGCTGGACAATGAAAAGACGAACTTCCTGTACCAGGTTGATACCCTAAAGGACATGTTGCTAGAGCTCGAAGAGCAGCTGGCTGAGTCCAGACGGCAGTATGACGAGAAAAACAAAGTAAGCGTCAGTATGGGAGAGGACAGTGGAGTATGTGTGTGTGTGTGGTATATAGCGTGTCTGGGAGGTTTGTGTGTGTTTGTGTATGTGGTATTCAGTGCGTCTGCGGGGGGGATATGTGTGTGTGTGTGTGTGGTATACAGCGTGTCTGAGGGGCGGGTGTGGGTGTGTGTGGTATATGGCGTGTCTGGGGTGTGTGTGTGTGTGTGTGTGTGTGTGTAGATGTCATCATTTTTTTAAAATGACAGTTCTCCACTTGTTCAGGAGACCAAACATCTGTGATTAAGAATGCCGAATGCCATGCTCTTTACTAAGGGCTTTGAAATACTAATACGCACGATTTCATTCTGTAAACTAGAGACAATTTTACAGGGAAAACATCGTATGTTTTGCACATAAGATAAAGTCATGACCAGGAAAAAACAAGCCTGCAGAGAACCCACATGTTTGGATAGACATAACTGGGTGTTCCAGGATTCTCCTGTTGGGGCAGCTGGCTGGCTTAGGAAAGCCTGCAGCTCTTGACCTCGGAGTCATACATTTGAGCCCCACGTTGGGTGTAGAGATGACTTAATAATAAGATCTTAAAAAAAAGAAGATGTTCTTGTTAATAAATATACATTTCTGGATTTTTATTTTGTTATCTCTTAACACCACCAAGAAATAGCCAGTTGCAGATATATTCATTTATTTTATTCCATTTAAAAGTTACATACCTTCATTAAGCTAAATTAATTTATGATAGTAGCGAGAAGTCTGAGCCTGCGTTGAAATCAATGACAAAAGACTAATTAGAGGTTCTCTGTAGGATATAAAGCAAGGAATACTTGTTTTTCATAGTTTAAAGAGTTAGTTGGTCTATCAAACCCTAGGATATTGTCCAATTTTCCAGAGTTGTTGAGATAAACAGAAAATTTAATTTGTGAGTGTCATTGTCTTTTTTTTTTTTAACTGGCTTTATCCCCTAAATCCCAAGGGTTAAAAACCAAAGTGTCATTAACAACTCAAAGGTCTCCTTCTTTGACTGCTATAGAATTTAGAAGCTCAAGAAGTTGTTGGACCGGGCGCCTGGGTGGCTCAGTGGGTTAAGCCGCTGCCTTCGGCTCAGGTCATGATCTCAGGGTCCTGGGATCGAGTCCCACATGGGGCTCTCTGCTCAGCAGGGAGCCTGCTTCCCTCTCTCTCTCTCTGCCTGCCTCTCTGTCTACTGTGATCTCTCTCTATCAAATAAATAAATAAAATCTTTAAAAAAAAAAAAAAAAGAAGTTGTTGGACCCCACTTGTGGGCAGCATATGCTAATGCTTCCTAAATATTCCTGGGATGTCATCAGCCAGGCATCAGGAAACAGACCGAGAACCCTCAAATCTAATTTCAGAGAATTTGGATGATTCTGGAATGTTGTCCCAAGCTGGGGAACAGGGACCAAGCAGAGCCCAATAGGCAGGCCCTTGTCACAGCCAGGAGGGGTCCATTCACCCTCAGACTTCAGAAAGTGGTTGAGCAGGTGAGGCCAGGGTGGTAAAGCGCAGGGCACATCCCTCCCAGAATAACCCCCTGACTGACCTGGGAGGGGGATTCCCCGCTGTCCTAAATTTGGGTACCAGCCCATCCTCTGGGATGGTGCAGGATCGGAGCCGAGCCAGAGACCAGAAGAGCATATTGCCATGTCACAGGGGCGAAGGGGGAGGGTCGGACTAGGGGGGCGGCTTTTGGCCCTGGAGTGGGGGCCCTGGAGTACAGGGTTGGCCATCCACTTAATAAGCTTGCCAAAGTAGACCATGTTTACCCCCCTTTTTATGCTAAAGAGTATTCCTTATCAGATTTCAAAATCAGGGTGAGTTCCATCTGAAGTCCTTCATGCAGCTGCCTCCTCCAGGCCCCCTGCAGAGACAGCCTCCATAGAAAGGGCCCCCCTGGGCCCCTGCTGGCCTGGAAAGAGTCAGGGAGCACCTGTCTGATGCGCCAGGTCAGCAGGCAAAGTTTACAGGAAATCAGAAAGTCCAGAGAAGCGGGCTTGTGTTGCTAAAAAGACCTTGAAAATTGTGATGATTGGTAATAGGTGGTTGTTCTAAGGTCAGTGTGAGTCATGGGAACGTGAACTTGAAAGGCAGAGAGTGTGGCGCAGTCACTATGTCCATGCTGTTTCCCGCCCGTGTAGGAGTTTGAGAGGGAGAAGCACGCCCACAGCATCCTGCAGTTCCAGTTTGCTGAAGTGAAGGAGGCCTTGAAGCAGCGGGAAGAATTGCTGGAGGTGGGTAGCGCTCCCTCGTTCGCTTTTCCTCCTGCATCTTAGGAGTATTTGGGGGTTTGTTACAAAACTTAGCCATGTTCTCGAAAATGGAGAGTTTAGGCAAATGCTCCATGCCTTACTTAAGGAAAATAGTTATTTTCATTGGTGAAGAGTCTCATTCCTTGGGGGCTTTGTGTTTGTATCGGGAGGCGTGGAGGATGGAATGATGGCCCCTGAGATGTCCACATCCCGATCCCCAGGACCTGTGGCGGGGGCACCTCACATGCCAAAAGGGACGTTGCAGGCATGGTGGAGTTAATGGCCTTGTGATGGGGAGGTGACCCTAGATTATTGGGGGCCCACTCTCATCACCGGATCCTTATGCAAGGAGGCAAGAGAGGCAGCAGGAGATACGGGGAGAGGGACTCAAGGCTGGTCCCATGTGAGGAAGGGGCCATGAGCCAAGGAATGTGGTGGGTTCTGCCCTACAGCCCCCAGAAGAGAACCCAGACCTGCCTGCATCTTGATTCTGGTGCATCAGACTCAGTTTGGGCTTCTGACTTCCAGAACTCTAAGAGAATGAATTCATGTTTTCTTTAAGCTGCTGAATTAATGGTACTTTGAGACCTTAGCAATAGGAAAGTGATACAAGATTGGTTCTGACTTTTTCACTTGTTAACTTGAACTAGTGCCTGTAAGGATGTCCCCCAGGTAGGGTCTCTGCCTGCTCCTCTGGCCACTGGGGACCAGGCTGAGGAAGCAGTTCTGGCGTGCAAAGAGGGATGTGGGCTGATGCAGGAAATGGGGCTGGTACGTTCTTGGCACGGGTCTGGGGGCTCACGGGCAGTCACAGCTCTTGGATTATCGAGCCCTGGGCTTCGTCTTCCTGCTTAACCCCTTATCTGCTTTCTTTCTATCTGTTCCTATTCCTCAGGAAATCCGACAGCTACAGCAGAAGCAGGCGAGTTATATCAGGGAGATTTCTGATCTTCAGGAAACAATAGAGTGGAAAGACAAGAAGATAGGGGTAGGCCTCCTAAGTCTGTGGGACTGTGCCAAGGGGCAGTCCGCGTGCAGGTGCAGAAACGCGTGTGTGAGCATGCATGTGCCCTCGTGTGACACAGGACTAGTGACACGGAGAGTGCACTCGCTTACTCAAGCCCACAGTAACTCTAACCTTGAAGTGGGCGTCCGACATGTTGTGGGCAGGCGTCTTGTTGACGCTAACTAGGCTCTCTGCCTGTGCCAGGCGGGCCAGCAGCACCCTGAGATGCAAGGAGCGGGGAAGGCACCGTAGGGCAGGTGGGACATGGGGAGGCTTAGGCCCCTCGGATTCTCTGTACGGTGGGGCCTGTGCCTTTCTTAAAGGCGTCAGAGGAAGCTGTGAGGTGGCAGGTGCTGTCCCCACCTGTTCCCTCCTGGATGTGTCCCTGGAGGCCCCAGGTCCCTTTTCTTCAAAAAGAAAAGCCATCAGAGCCCACCTGCCTTTAGGAGTGATAAGTAGGAAGACAGCAGCCCACTTAGAGGGCCGGCCATGCTTCCTGATGACAAAGGGCTTCCAAAGCCCCACAGCCCGCCCTGATCCACTCTGATGCAGATCTCTGGAGCACAGTGTCGGTGCACAGGCCACGTGAGGCCGTGCTGGTTTTCCCCCTATATCCTCACCCATGCTCGTTTAGGACTGCTGAGCATGCACATGTGTGTGCGCTTTAAGACCATTTGATGTTTGTGACAACAAACACCAAGAATTGATGTAGAAAGATAGCCCAAGTTGTCACCTGGGGTTTCTTACGCATTTCTTCTTATTCCTCGTTTGTCTTTCATCCGAGTGGGTGAATGGCTTGTGTTCATTCTCTCACCGAGCTAGAAAGCTGTGCACAGGCAGTGCAAAGGCAGTGCTCCCTTAAAGGCATCTCTTAATGCCTTTAAGAGAACAGGAGGCAACGTTCCTTGGCTGCCATAAATTCGTGAGAAGCTCAGTACTCGCCTTTTGTCTGTCTCCTGAGCATATTCTACACAATGCTTTAACTGGTTTTCCACGTAGTGGAATCCTTGTTCTTGCTTTAGTCACCTGCTCACCTGTGTGAATCTTCTCTCTCTTTCTCTGCTCTACTCACACTCAGGCTTTAGAGAGGCAGAAAGAGTTCTTTGATTCCATAAGGAGTGACCGAGATGATCTTAGAGAAGAAGTAGTCATGCTGAAAGAGGAGTTAAAGGTATGAAGCCAAAGTAGAGTTAAAAAAAAAAAAAAATTCAGGTTCTCAAGAATGACTCTATGTGTGTACTGGTGTTAATTAATTGTGTGTCATTGATTTGAGTTCTGGGTTATCAATTCAAATCTTCGGTTAACTGACACTGAAGAGACCCATAAAATGAACGTGGGTTCATTCGGGTCTGCCCGTTCCTTTAGATGTTGGCAAGCATATGTGATCCCGAAAGCACCACTGACCTCCAAGAATTCTTTTATACTGCATACATTTTTTTCTCATACCCATTGATAAATTCTCCAGGACATCACACCAAATTAGAGAATGTGTGTGTTTCTTTATATTAAAAGTTCAAATTTAAGGACTTCTCCAGCTGGTTGGTGGCGTGGGTGAGGCTCACACTAATTAGACTTTGAGACCCTGTGGGCTGAGGAAAATTCCATGTCTTGTTTGTGCCATGTCGGGGGTCTTCAGCTGCTGGCTAGACACTGAGTGAAGGAAAACAGGCTCTGGGTGGGTTATCAACATCGTAGGAGACAGTGTCAAGAAGAGGGTATAGCCATGGCAATTCCAAGATCATCAGTGGAGACATATCGGTGTCAGCTGCTTATGGTCAGGGGTCAAGGCCAGAGCACTCAACTGGAGGGAACAGGTTCCTATCACCACTTCTCCCTGGGCTTTGAGCCTGGCACTGGGGCCTCCTCTGAGCTCAAGGAGAGAGCCATGGGCATGGGGGTAGCAAGTGAGTATAACTGTTTTTAGAGTGTTTCACAGTGTCATAAACATGAATTATATTTCCCTCAAAGACACCAAACATTCTAGCCAATTCTTTATTCCTTCTTTAACATGAGTTTTGCTTATTCCTTTCGGAACACGCACATATCTCTTTATCTCTCTCTTTTTCAAGAATGCAACCAGGGTGTTAAAAGGAGGTCACTTTACAGGGATTTGCCCACTGCTCTACCATGTGGCAGCCTGTAGGTCCCTACCTCCAGTTACAAAGGATGCCTGGTAACAGCATCTTGTCACCAGCGCATCAAGACATGGACCAGAGCATCAAGACGTGGACCAGAGCGTGCAGGAAAGAAGTCGCCCTTGGAGGAAGACATCCCAGCTTTGTGTGTGTTGATAGGATATTTATGATTGTGGTGCCTACCCCTTCTCTGATTCTGTTTCCTTGACTTCAAGAAAAATAATTTCTTTCTCATTATTATTAATAAAATAAAGTTTAACCTAGTATGAGTCCGTGAGTATTACAACAAGTTCGTTTTTGTTCCCAGAAACATGGAATAGTCCTAAATTCAGAGCCAGCCACCAATGGAGGGACTTCAGACACTCTAAATAACGTCGGACACCAAGTTCCTTCCACGCTAACGAAAGAAGAGTTAAACACCCTCAAGACGGCGGGGGACGGGACGCTAGGTAAGTGCCCACCTTCCTTTGGGTCTTTTCATCCTCCAGTCTGCATCAATTCACCCTCCATGCATTGTCAGAATTGACATAATCATCACTGATCAATTAACACTCACACAGCATGCCATGTGTCCTGCCACTTCCTGGGAACGCCCTTGCCACACGGTGTGACCACCCACGTGTGTTGTCTGGCGTGCCTCTCTGTGCAGTGCTCACCACCAATGGCTGAAGAATACGTTTCTCTTGCTTCTCAAAGCCAACAAATGAAACCGCGAATGCAAGGAGTGTCATCTCAGGAATGCAGGGACAGTTCTGACGCTACTTGTTGGTTTTCCTCAGCCACGTGCCAAGATGGCTTCCTAACTTGCTCCATTACAGACTTCTCCACAGATCAGAGTAGCAGAGGCTGTAAAGTGAGATAGTTAGCCCTGGTTACAAGCCGACTCTGCACATCCCAACACCATTAAGTATTTTGAGGGCGCGAGGTGCCTGTGGACAGCATGTGGGGTGTTGTGACGGAGTACGTCTTGGGTGCCATTCTCAAGTTAGCACTCAGTGGCCCTGGGTAGGGGGCAAGGCAGACAGGCAGCCCCAGGCTGGGGAGCATGGGCAGGTTGGAGGGGTGTCCTACCCACCAGAGTCTGAATGTGCCTTACCCTCTGTCAGAGGTGTTGTCCTTTTGTACATCAGTTTTTGCTTCTGAAGCATAGAAATTGGGGAATCCTATAGATTGTAAGAATATATAATTTGCAAATATCTGAAAAGATTCACTGATTAATATTGGTCATAATGTTTGGTTTTTGGGTAAAATGAGCCTTCTGAAACCAGGGTGAAGTTATAGCCGGCAGGTAAGGCTCGCCTGTCCCTTGCTGCCCACCACGTTCCTGCGCTCGACAGTGAGGCTGGAATCCACCCGGAGCCCATGTCTTTCATTTCCATTTAGAAGGTTTCATCGTATTATTTTTTTTAAATTTATGGAAATGTAGAGACCGCTGGGCCCCAGCTTCTCAGGACTTGCTTCCTAGGGAGATGTCCCTCATTATCTTGAAGACTCCTAAAGGGACACAACACTTTTGATTGCATGAAAGCTGCTGAAGGAAGATAAATTGAGTGGTTTCCTACATACAAGCTGTATGAGCAGCTAGGAATTTGATCACGTTGCTCTTGTTCAAACATACGTTTTATAAATCTTCATAAACTATTAGGAAACCAACCCTTAAAGGACCAGAAATAGCACTTTCCTAAGTGGTCTCCAAATGTTTTTTGATCGCATATCCCTATCAATAAAGAATCGTGGGAACTTTCCAAGACGTATATTTTTAATTCATACATACACATACTAGTTCATCAATCTGAAGTGTGTGTTATATAACATACCGCCTGACAGACTTCTTTAAAGGGTGAGGAAAGCTGACTAGGAGCCCTCCTACTTCTCCCACTTTCTCCGGGGTACATGCACCCACCTGTGGAGACCACAGCTTAATAATTTTATCCCGCTTGGACTTTTAGCGACAGGACATCTGATATGCTGGGTGTTGGTTGGTTAGTTTGGAGAATCTAAGATACAAGCGTTCATTCCAAAGTCGTAACATGTTTTCAATTTGTACTACTTTTAGTTGGTGAATAGCTTGTTATTGATGAGGTGGCCCAGGTGCTTGTGAGCACTCGCCACCTGCCAGACCTCCCCCTTCTCCACCCTCACCCCCTCATCCCCCCACCCCCACGTACCCTCCCCCCCGTGGGGGTGGGGCAGAGGTGTTTAGGGCGTGTCAAGGACATCAGGCTGCTTTCTCAGGAACACCATGCTTAATTAGATGGCCCTGCTAAGGGTGGATTTCTTTTCACCTCACATGAGCTATTGAGGCTGAGTTTGCTAAGGGGGATTGAATGTTTCTTTCAAAACTTCCTTGAAGGTGGTTTTAGGCCTGTGTGAAGCGCAGGGCAGTTTGACAGGCAGAGAAGTGGGAGAGGTCCGGATGTGCATCTGGAAACGGCTTTAGATCATTCCAAAGCCCATTACTTGGGATTGTTGGCTGCCCAATGCAGAGCTTTATTGGTTAACATTTAACTGCACCTTTGAAAATCAGGTCACACCAGACGGCACCGGTTGCCACTCCCACCTCTGAGACAGTGGCCATGGCCTCCACGGATGGAACATTTGCTAACGGGATGAGTGCTTTGCCGCACAGACTTGGCAGAGGCTTCTGTCTCGTGTGATCCTTTGAGGCCGCTCTCTCCTTAGGAAGGGGGTCGGGTGGGTGAGAGAACATGTGTTTACGCTGTGATGTGTGCTCAGTGGTCACCACATCATGGGGTCCCTTCAATTTTCTCAATGGTCTTTTAGGAAGAGCCAGTGAAGTGGAGGTGCAAAGTGAAATTGTGGAGAATGTGGGGAAAAAAGAAATCTTGCAGAATACTGAGCGAAAGTGGCACAAGGAGGACCCAGCCCAGGAGTGTGTGGACACAGAGGTGTTCTGCCCTGGTGAAAATGCTGAGGACCAGAAGGCCTCTGAAGATGGTGCCCCCTCCCTGGGAGCGTTAGCAGATGCTACGAATGAGGAGCAGGCTCAGAACCAGATTCTAGAGAATGCTTCCCTCTTCGAAAATACAGAGCAGGTTGAGTCCAATGAGGTCAGAAACACACCAGGTGATAGGACTGGGGCTTCCCTTGAGCAGCCCAAATGTTTGCATGTGTTAGATGGCGAAACCCCAGGTCCTAGGACTGGGGAGGACAGTTACGATGCCTTGGATATCAAAAACCACAGCAAAGAATCTGCAGAAAACCAGGAAGACTTGAACACCAACTTGGGAGAGGGTAGCACAAAGCTGTGTGCAGAATCCAATTGCCTGCAACCATCTAAAGCCGGAGGGCTGGGCAGCGCACACACGGGGCAGCAAGACGGGAGCCCCACGGAGGGTGTGGTGGAAGCAGGGCTAATGGGGCCTGGGGAGCAGGAGAGCACAGAAGCCTCTGGCCCTCCAACATCCAGTGATGACAACGTGAGTCTTGATGAACAGCGTGCCACAGAAGCCCCCACAGAGCTGGACCCAAGCACCGGGCGCGATCTAGACAAAGAGTTCTCTGAGCAGGAAGCCGCTGAGCCCCATGAGCTCCCAGGTCAGAGCACAGTGGTAGATGGGGAGCATGACAAAAAGGGGGATGAGGCAAGAGGGTTGAGGGACGAGGAACCAACACAGGCAGAATTGCAGAACGTTCCTTATTGTCCAGAGGCTGGAAGCAGTCCTCAAGGAGCAACAGGTCTGGCTGTGGCAGATGCGGAAAGTGAGCCCCTAGATAGGAAAGACACCGAGGAAGAAAGGAATGACCAACAGGGAGAGGCACTGGATTCATCACAGAAGAAGACAAAGAACAAGAGAAAGAAAAACAAGAAGAAAAAAACAACAGCACCTGTAGAAACCCTTAATGAGGTCGAGAAACAGTTAACATTTCAGGACTCAGATTTAAGTGAGGTGAAGGAAGATGAGCAGGTAGCTCTTACTGACAGAAAACCAGTTGCAGAAGCACCAAATGAGGTGACTGAAAGTCCGGAAGAGGAAAGCATAGCAGGAAGCAGTGAAAACCCTGATTGTCCAGAAAATCCTAAAATTGAGTTGGATGAAACACGTAATCAGGAAGACAGTGATGTAAACACTAAGGTGGGGAAAGAGACAGCTGATGGCGACACATCAGCTTTGGGGGATGGTACAACCCCTTCATCAGGCACAAGCGCCAGAGATAAGGAGCTAGAGGAAGCCATGATCAAAGATGGCACTAAGGATGATGGCGCCGTGCACAGGGGTCCTCCAGAACCAATGAGTGGAGGAGCGTCCTGCAGCACCTTGCTGGAGGATGAGGGTCCCTTCAAGGACGGTGAAGATGCCCCTCAAACGGGAAGTACAGAGCAGCATGAGATGGCAGAGGGGCCCAGTCAGAGAGTCAAGAAGGTCGCAGAAAACGATGACTTAGCACCCAACATGGAGCTGGGTGCCTGCACTTCAGAAGGCAGGGATGAGCCGAGAGGCGAAAGCGAGAAGGGCAGAAGCAAGGAAGACTGTACCATGTCGTAAGTAGGCAGAGGCCAAGGATTGCACAGGAAGCCCAGTGGTCAGGGGCTCGTCTGCTGCCCCCCTGGGTGAGGTTCCTAAAACATTCCACATGGAGATAAATGCACCATAGGACAGTCAACCACCAAGCTATCCACCACATTGAGTTACAGACCGTTACTAGCTGTATTCTTCCTCATTAAGGTTATCACCCCGATTAGAAGGAAAGATAAGGAAAGATACATCTGTAATCAGTAGGAGTCCTCACCGAGAGCATTCCTGCCGTATCAGACCATGGTACACACTGTGCGTTTCTGCATACAATCCAAATGAAGCTATTTAACATTTGCCTTGGGCTGATACTCTTGACCAAATCCATCAGCATCCAACTGAAATGACAAATGGCATTCTGCGATTTGTGAGTACAGCTGATTTTTAATATGTCTTCATTCGAATCTATGTCCTGTTGTATTTGATTTTGATGTGTATGTTATAACCTAGACGGTATTTTGTTTTAAAAGGAGATAAATGGCCAAATGGTGTATAGGTCACTGAGTGATAAGAGTTGCACCTTAGGACAGTAATTAATCATGTTAGGGATAAGAAATAAATATATCTTAAGGCACTGGGAGATCTTATTTCCCTTTACCTCAAATTAAGTATTTTATCTCAAACTGATACTTTTGATCTCGTTGATAATACCTGAATTTATTTTGTGGATTTTGACTTCACTTCATGCTGATTATGTACCAAAGTCATTTTATGCAGTCTTTTTTTTTTTTTTTTTAATTTGTTTCTGGAAGAGACATACGTTGAAATTGCACTTCCCAATGCAGATTTTGTGCAGGAGAGCATTTCTAAAATTTATTTTTTTAGCCTTTAATTTACTTCTCTTTCTATTTGTCTTTGATCCAAGAGAAAAATATGAAAGGTACCATTCTTGCGCAAACTGCTGATTCGACTATAACGGGATATTTTAAATAGTTGAATCACTTTTGGTATTCTGGTATAAATATTTTCATTAGTTGTATCTCAATATATTATTGGAAAATTCTTGATTTGATCTTCCTGAAGGAAGTATATATTTTCTATACAAGGAAGCGTTTTTAAAAATAATTGTAAAGTTAAATTAAAAAATTGTAAAATACTAAAATCACAAAGGACTGTACATTATGAATGCTGTTAAACTTTATGAGATGAAAGAATTCATGTCACTGTTACAAGGTATAATTGAGTACAAAAAAGACCAAAACCTCAATAAAATTTGAGGCAAACATAAGTGTTATTATGTAATTGAAATAAAAACATTTTATAACTTTACAAGCCTGTGATTCCACTCTTTGGGCTACTTGAATTGCAGCAGTGGCTACTGTTCTACATAACTATTATCTTCAAAGTAGCGCCTACTTCTGGGCTGCTAATTCCTGGTCTGTGTTGTGTGAAGGACTCATTACATTGTCCCTTGTGAGTAAACGTCTCTTCTGGTACCTAGACCAGGGCTAGCATCATGTCCTCCTGGGGAGAACTGTGAAGATCTGCCCTCATAGACTCTCCTGGGATCTGTGTTCTGGTGAGGAGCCCCAGTGAAGAAAGCTCCGTTCTGTTGCTCTGCTAACGTGTGCTGATACTAAGACTACTTTGAAGGATATGGTGAAATTGGCAAATTAGCACTGACTCCTCGCCTGTCAGTGTCCTGATGCGAGGGGCCGATGTACCCTCCCCACTTAGCCCTGTGAGTGGGAAACTGCGAGGCTTGCTAGAGAGTCTCCCTCCCACGAGCTGCAAAGGCCTAGAGAGGGGGCGGATGCCTCCAACTTTAGCAAAGCCACACTCAGCCTGGAATGGGCGTTGGGAAAGAGCTCTCATTCCTACTTTCAGAGGTCCCTGGGGAGATGATTCAACAGTGCAGCTCACTGGACAGTGAGATCATCAAGCCATTTTGAGGTCTTCCTTAAAAGACGTTAAAGCCCTTTCTTCTGTTACTTAACAGCACACTTAAGGACATTGTGGCACACTTCATACCCCTTAGGTCAGCCGTCCAGGGCTCTTGATTATTCACGCGTCCGTTTAAGTAATAGACGTTTTGATCACTTCATATCCGGAAGGCACTGTGCCAGTGGACAGCAGATAGGACCGGGCTTCTAGCGGAAGTGAACAGCTGAGAATCAGGAAGTGAGCAAAAAAAAAAAAAAAGTTGGGGAGGGGGCAGATTCTGAACAGCCAAGTCAGTTCTTGATAATCTAAGAGCCTTCACTGTGAGCATCAGTTACCCTGTGAGAAGGGGAAGGTGACATTGTAGCAGTAACTAATGTCCACGGGAAGACCCTCAAGCTACCAAGAAGTCAGTAGGACCTTAGGGACATTCAGGTGAAGAAGGCCCAGAGGTATATAAGGCATTTTGGAAAGATTTGATGTCAAAAAATTCAGACTCAGAAGAAGACCAAAAGGCTACCTATCAGCCACAACCCCAGAGGAGCCAAGACCCCTGACGTTTCACTCCCATACAGAGCAGAGGAAAACATTCCATCACTGATACCTTAATCAAAAAGTAGGGATGTCTTCTAGCCCCAAACCAGAACATAGCTACTGTATATAAAATGTAAATCTTCCTTCAAAAGTTTAAAGTATACTCATGGGTGTACGTAGAACGGCAACAGAATTTTGAATTCAGGGTTCTTATTTGATGATATACAAAGGTGGAAAAACAGTAGAGTGCTTTTCAGGGGTTTTTGGAAATGAGATGTATTGCACTGAGTACTTTCTGTAATGTTAGTGTTTAGCAAACGGAAAACCTAATGACCTGAACATTTAAATCTCTACTGTCGCTAGGACCCTGGAGTGCTAGTTCTGGGGCTTCATGCAGTTTGGGGTTCCTGTTTTCTGCGGTAAACCCCTTTCCTAGGAGACCACCTTGAACAGCGTGCCATTAAACAAAGGAACCCAGCAATGAGATTTGTGCCAAATGTCCAGGCCACAGAACGAAAGGAAGGGGTGTTGGTGCCTACGACATGTTAGAATGTGTGATTTATCAGTGTGATGATCGTAAATAGAGAAAACTTTGTCTTTCAGGAGAAGAAACTCTCACTCATTTCCTTTTACCCTATCCACAGCTCCTTATATTTTTTTACATGTTATTTGTATATTATTTTACATATAATTTACATAATGTTTGCTTTTTTTTTTTTAACTACATGTTTTTCAAGATGTGTATGACTTCAGTGGTGGATGACATATACAGTTCCCATCTGTACACACCTCCCAGGCCCTGTAAATAGGAGAAAAACCCTGTCCCTGTTCTGGCTTTTGCAGGAAAGAGGTGCTTTCCTGGTGTGGGAGGCTGGCCCCAGGGACCATGGAAACGGCCCACGTGGATTATAATCAGACTACGTCAGGGCAAGGCAGGAGAGATTCCTTGAGAAACCTCGGCTTTCCTCTATCTTTGCCCATATGGAGGGGAGGTGATTTTCCTCCGCCTCAGGAGAGGAAGCTAGAGGCCCACGATGGCTGAAATTAACCCACAGAATGGAAATCCTGCTCCTGAGAATGTATTATTCCAGCCAACTACCCACCCTCACTGTGTCTCACTTGCTCTCTGAAAACGGAGTTGGAACCTGCCCTCTAGGGTTGTGGGCCAGATCCAGGTAAAACAGTGCAAAGAGGGAGTGCTTAGTGCTTATGGTCCTTGCGGGGGGTTGGCCTTGCTGCCCCTGGACAGGTGAGGTGACAGGGTGCAGGCCAGAAGGAAGACCAAGGGGAACAGGGGCTCAGAGAATGTCAGAGCTGCTGACACTGGCTGCCCCGGTGACTGTCCTAAGACCTCACCAACTATAAGTGCTCTCACTTCATGGGCCTCTTGACATGTGTTCCAGAACATTTATTGGAATTCAGTACGGAAAAACCAGACTTTTAACAATTGAAATCCCCTCCTAGACAACACGTGTTGACTTCTTCTCCGTATAAGAGGAAACTCTAAATCTGAGATACTGTTACTTCATTTTCTTCCATGCCTTGTTTCTAAGCACAGCAGTTGTACCCTTCAATGAATAGTTTATGTCTGTTCATGATGGGGTATGACAGGCCAGCCATGAGCAGCGGAACTTCGTAAAGGCAGGACAATGGTAGGTCTGCAGTGCTCTGGGGAGGGGATACGGTCAGCATCTCGATGATGCCTCCCACTGTGCGCTCCACGAATCAGACTTAGTGATCTTTAAAACTATGGAAGTTGTGCCCTTTTTCTTCCTATCCAGTTCATTTGCTTCTTTCTTTTTTCCATTCTCTCCAAACGTAGTTTTAAACTTCTCTCCAATTCTGCTGTAAAGCTTGTCTCCCTTAAAATTTCACTTCTGTGTTTTTCATATTCTCACCCCAAGAGTGAAGGTCATTTTACACTTATTTTGTATTTGTTGGCCAGCTCCATTATTATATCTTAACGTTTATTTTGTACTTGCTATCCAGGATATTCGAAGTCTTCTAATAGAAACGCAATGATAATAAAATTGTACAATAGATGAATGAAATTCAGTATCACTTTCTGACATACTCATTGCTTCTTAGGATGCTATGGGTTTTGTACATAGAATATAAGATAAAATAAAAAGTTACATTGAATAAAGAGCTGGGTTCATGACATTGGTGTTTCAGTGTTGGATGGGCTTGTAGAAGAGAAAGAATAAACTATCAGAAAAAATTTGACTGTGTAAATTAAAGTGGAATTCCAGAGGGTCATAAGTTTGTCTTCTGTTAAGCTTGACATTTATGGCTTAATTTATTTTGTGGTTGTGCCTTTCAAAGTAATGGTGTGGGGCTCTTGGAAGAACAATTAGGAAAGCGTTTGACTGGGAAGAGAATGTTGACAGGTGATTGTTTAGATGGAAACAAAAGTGCATTTTATGCAGATGATCTATTTCCTCTTTCACGGGGGGGGGGGGGGGGGGGGGGGGGGGGGGTGTCAAAACTGTGCAGTGTGAGGGAAGAGTCTCGGGCCGGAGTCCAGCTCCGACTCCAAGGTCTGGGTGTAATCTGGAACAACAGAGGAGTACAGTGGTTAGAGGTGTGGGCCCCTGCCTGTAGAAGAGGGAGAGAGTAGCAGGACGCACCTGTAGGGCTGTGTGGGTGAAGGTGCGGCCACTCGGGCCATGCCTGGGACAGAGTGACCATGCAGTACCCATGAGCGGTGCTGTCACCACCATGTCTTCCTGATTTGGCCTTTACACCGGGGTAGGGTTTTGCCTGCACCCCTCAACTGCCCCCGGGCTGGTCTCCTCCTCTGAAATCTGCAGATTATATCCCTTGACACCCCTTCAGAGGAATGTCTGGGGGGATTTCGAGAGGCATGCACTCTTCGGTGACCTGGTGGCAGGGGTGACAGAAATCCACAGCATCACTGCAGCTCCCAGGACAAGACCCGCTCTGCAGGAGCAGGGGAGCAGCTGTGTCATCAGCAGACCTCCTATTTGTAAATGTAGAGTCAAAACTCTGGCGCTGGAGTGTTTCTGAGAGAAAAGAGAAAGATCCCTTCTTCTGGGCCATGACCTTGGGAAGTCAAGGATAATGAAAATGCTGTTGATAACCGATCGCGATGCTCCGTCTGTTTGTACCTCGTTAATGATGTTCGGCCGTGAAGCCTGTGAGATCTTGTGTTGCAGCGTGGTTTGGCCCTAGAGCCCTTGCATGCTAACCCCAAGTAGAAGACTAGCCCGTTTGCATGCAGCCGGACGCTGCCCCTGACGACATAAGCATGTTGTGAGAGCTTGACCCACGCCACTCTCCCTCGGCTGACGTCTTCCCCAGTCCCGTGTGTGGCCTCATTCACTGTGGTACGTGTATAATACCTTCATCATCAGTTTCACTAACCTGAACGCTCGCTCTCCGGTTTAGCATTCTGCCGAATGTTGTACTCCGCGGATTCACTCCAACCTCTGTCTTTCTGATTTCTTTAGATATTAGGTTGAAAAAGCTTGTTGATGAACGGGAATGCTTATTGGAACAGGTAACCATCTTTTTATTACTTTATGAGTTCCCCGACGGGCGGCCCCTGAGCCTGAGAACCTTCCCATACTTACTTTCTTGCTTTCTTGGGAAAACCCTAACGCATCATGCCTGAAAGCAATTACCAAGCCAGCCTGTGCCCTTTCTAGTTCTTTCCACGTAGGACATCGCAAGTCATGTGAGGTTCAGAGAGGATGTCCCAAAGACTCGAGGCCGGGAAACCGAATATGGTTCACTCTATGCCGATTGCTGCTTAGAACAAATATTTACATAGAAGGGGCTAGATTAACCATTGAAAGGCAGGTGCTAACAGCACTTCTCCGACTTCTGCTGGCTCAGCGAAGTCGGTCTGGGGGTCCCTCAGTGATCAGCACCCCTTTCCAGAAGGTACTTTCTTCTCAGTGCAGCTGACCAAAGTTGTTGACCTTCGTCTCATTCTTCCACCTCCAGAAACACTCACTGACGGCCCTGCTCGGTCTTTTTGTGCACACGGCAGTTCCTCAGTCCTTCTAGGATCACTTTCTGAGGAAACTCAGTTCCTCCCAGTTTCCTTCATAAGCCTCGTCAAGGGTATTTTGCTGTACTGTTGACAATTCCTCGGAAGGTTGCTCTCGAAATCGGGGAAAGCACTCAATGTGGTAGCTGCATTGAGATTCCTGGGATCTTTTAAAAACACATTTCCATCCTAATTCTGTAGACATTTCCTTAGAGCAGTGCAGCATACCAGGAGGCAGTCTGTGCCTGGGTTTCTGCTCTGCTCTGTGCTGGCTGTTGGGGGAGGAGGCAGCTTCTACTGGGGCCACAGAGGTCAGAGGTTAACAGGACAAGGGCTGGGAGACTGCCCATCAGACACCGGAACTTTCTACAGTCCTGGCTGCTGACCGCCCTTCCGGCTCAACATGTCTCCACCGGAGGGAGCAGAACTCGGCAGAGGCCAACTCCCTGAGCAGGGGCTCTGTGAGGGAGCACACAGTTCTGTTAGGCCCTCTGGATGGTGCTTCTGGGCCTGGAAGGCTCTGGAAGGCCCTGCCAAGTTTCTAAGTGAAGAATCCGAAGGTGACTAGTGCACTGACTTGCTAACAACTCTGCGATAAACGTTTGAAGTGTGTTATGTATAGTCTCCTGAATTCAAGAGGAATTTCAAACTCAGAAATAACGTTTCAGGGGCGCCTGGGTGGCTCAGTGGGTTAAAGCCTCTGCCTTTGGCTCGGGTCATGATCCCAGGGTCCTGGGATCGAGCCCCACATCAGACTCTCTGCTTGGTGGGGAGCCTGCTTCCTCCCACCCACACACACACTCGCCTGCCTCTCTGCCTGCTTGTGATCTCTCTCTGTCAAATACATAAATAAAATCTTAAAAAAAAAAAAAAAAGTAACCTTCCACCCAGAGTTACAAAATAATTTCTGCCTGATATGGTGAACCTGATTCCATTTTCACCCATTATGCTCTTACCTCCTGAGAAGAGTACCAATGGGCCGAAGGTGTTCATCTATTTATTTGGATTGGTTATTAAAGGTGAGAGACCTCCCTGTGGTGGCTGGTGGATTGTAACCATTTACTACATTTTTCTTGTGCTTGTTTACGTAACCCTGATCTCTTGGGCACCTTGAAGACCCAGGAAATAACCCCACAGCAACATTCAACTGTATTATGGGGCATTGGTTTCTGCACACCTCTTCCTTTGTCATAGGCTCTATGCTCAACTTCCGGCCTCATTTAGAGTCGAGAAATACACACATTTTATTGGTGGCTGTTTTCAGATTAAGAAACTCAAAGGACAGCTGGAAGAGAGACAGAAGAACGGCAAGCTGGACAACCCACACCCCGGAAATGACATCTTAGAAAACGGGACAGACATTCACGTAATGGATCTGCAAAGTAAATGTCCATCCTCGTGGGGAAGTAAACCCTTTACATGTCCTGTTTGTGTGATCCTGGGGCTAGAGGAGAATAACCGTCATGGCCAAGAACACCGGGCGTTCCCCGTGGCCCCCAAAAGCCCTTGAGTACAACAGTGCAATGATGTCTCTGTGTGGGATGGAACTGGACAAGGCTGGGCAGGTGGGCAGAGTGGGGATGATCCTGTCTGAGCCCTGGGACTCAAACAGGTGCCCCCAAAATGTGCACCAAGTTACCACCATATGATACACTGTGAGAAATGGTGTTTTCCAGGCTGTATAGGACTTCAGCCGATGGTATGGAAAAAGTAAAAGGTATTTTTCCATACAAGTGAACTAGAAAGAGGCTTAAAGGGAGATAAAATTACCCGAAGTCTCCCCCCTTCCCCTCCCCCGACCACTTCTTTGTGTTCCGTGCTCAGAGGGGCTCTCCTGCTTGGCACCTGCCCAGCCTGGGCACAGGGAGAGAGCTTGCCTTCTCCTATCTCAGCTTCCCCCTCTCCTCCCCCCACTCTCCTTACCCCCTGGGGCCACAGGCCGGACCTTCCAGATTTGCATGCCAATGACTCAGTAGGGGACTTGGATCCCAGGTACTATTGTTTTAACATTTTTAAAAGCCCAAGAGCTTAACCGATTTTCCTTCTCTTTCAACCTTTAGGGGATGCCAACAGACAGATCAGCGACCTCAAATTTAAACTTGCAAAATCTGAGCAAGAGATAACCGCATTAGAACAAAATGTATGTGTGTGTACTTTTGAGCAATAAGTGGGGAGTGAAAGCGATGATTAACTGAGGTGTACTTGCTAGAACTCGCCCTGGAGGGCTGAGCGCAAAGAGAAGCAGAGATTCACAGAACCAGGAAGGGCTGTCTGAGTATTTCCTGCCGAGAGAGAAAGTAGGGGAGGGAAGATCACTGGGAAGATTCTGGTTGTTATAATGGATACTAACACTTTATAAACAATGGCTTGTTGTGGAAAATCACTAATGTGGGGGGGGGGGCTTAAAAATGTTCTTTAAAAATAATTTATTAGAAAGCATTTCACGTGGGGCTATCCCTCTTTCCCAGATTTTCTGCCTCTCTCCTTGGTTGGGAGAGAAACCAGGTGGCTCTCTCTGGTTTCTAGATAAGGGGTGTTTATGCCTCTAGCATGTTGGGCCAATCTGGGGCAAGCTGTGTCCTCAGCCAAGGGAGAGACGAAGTCGGTACTCTAACCCCCTCAGTTATGGGTCCCTGTGGCTAGCACTTTGGGGATTTTTAGAGGAAACAGAAATGAGAATAGCACGCCTGGGACCAGATGAGTTTAGGAAGCAGGCTTTTGGTCTCAGTGGACTGAAAGTCTCAAGTGGGTCGTGGCTGCTCCTGTCCCTTGCCACAGGCCTGGCTGTGGAATGCCATCCGCAAGCCTCCTTCCTTTCCTCTCTACTAGTTCCTGGCCTTTCCTTCTCCCTTGCTTCCTCCCCACCGTGCCACCCCAGGGAGAGTGACAGGAGCTCAGGCCCTGGCTGAACCTTTGTCCAGAGCATCATTCTGCCTCAACATACCTTCTCCTGCAGAATGGCCCCATGTCGGGGAGGGAGGGCAGCACTGTGGGAGCCACGCCTTTGGACTAGGGTCAGAAAGGGGAGGGGACCCTCACAAGCCATCAGCTGGGCTGCCCAGAAGGGCTTACTTGGCTAGAACCTATGCACAGCCCAAGGTGCTACGTCTTAGCGATTTGTATGGTCTGTCCTCCCATTTGATAACTTTGCCCTTTGATTCCACATGTGATAAAGCAACTGGAGAAAGAAAACAGGCCTGTTAATTTACACATAGGATGTTTCCCTTCCTTCTAGGTAATAAGGTTAGAGAGTCAAGTATCCCGTTATAAATCGGCTGCTGAAAATGCCGAAAAAATAGAAGATGAACTTAAGGCCGAAAAACGGAAACTCCAAAGAGAGGTAAATTTTCTAGGCTGTTGGCAGGGAAAGAATGGGAAATGATGGTCTGTCAGCTGATAGAGCTTCTACCCCTCCCCCAACCCCAGACTGTTCCAGGGCCTGGAGCCAAAGCCACCCCAAAGGGCCCCGCCAATGCCCCTGGGAGCCTGCGGCTGAATCCCAGGTCTCCCCATGATGATGGCTGTGGGGCATTTGTAGGTGGCCTCTTCTCTCCTGCTTCTCTCAAGTTCTTCTTGGTCTTTGATTTTCTGCGGCTTCGCCCTCATGCGTCCTCTGTAGGTTTCCTACTGTTGGTTCTGCTTGGGATGTATTGTATTTCTTGGATCCATGAAGTCTAAGTCAAGTTTGGAAAGTTTTCACCCATGACCTCCTTACGTATTCCTCTTTCCTAGTCTTTCCACTTCCCCTCTGGGGCTCTAACCCGGAGGTGGTCAGCCCCTCTCCCTGCAGCCCCCGTATCTTATAACCACCTGTCCTGCCCAGCTCCTTACTGCTCTGCTGGGAGGTCTCCCCATTCACCTTTCATCTTTTTAAAGTGTATTCATTCCTGATGGTTGCTCCTTGTATGGTCGCGTATGCTTCTTTGTTAACTGTATCCTTCTCTCTGAAGATATTGTACAGGAACACTGTTGTGTTTTCCATGCCCACCCAAGGACGGACCCATGTTCAGTCTTGGAGGCTCGAATCCCCTTGCTGGCTCAGAAGGCTTGTCCTTCATGTGCTTGGTGTCTCGTGAAGTGATGCTTGATTTTGATGTGCGGGGGTCCTCTGGGCCTGACTTGGGGAAATTTCCTGCAGAGGGGGCTTGCTTCTGCTTCTGCCTCTGCTAGTGAGAGGGGGTGCAGGGAGGCTAACCCATGCCAGGACCCCAGGATCCGCCCCCCCCCCCCCCCCCCGCAAGGCCTTTGGATCCGAGGGAGAGCTGCAGTCTCCATTCTGAGGTTCTGAGGACGCGTGTCTCCGCAACCGCGGGGCAGTCGCACCCCCACCTGAAAGCACCTGTGCTCTGCCCTGTGGCCTGCTGGTGCAGCTTCCACTCTGACCCCCAGGCTCTCGTGGCCCGGGCTCTACAGTGTGGCCATCTTGGCCTCTGCCATTCCCACTTTGGTTTCTGGTTGTAGAAACCTTGCTCCCGGCTGCCCCAGGCCTCAGGGACCAACTCCTCCAACTGGCCAGGGCTCAGCTCTGATCTGTTCGCCTCGCTTATGTTTTGTCAGACCATCGGGACCCCCAAGACTGTGCCATGTCTGGGGTCGAGTTGTTTCAGAGGACGGTTGCCTAGTCACTCCTGAGGCCAGGATCTTGTGTCTTGAGTCTCTTAAGGAATAGTTAAGAAATATACACATGCACGCACACAGGGCTTGTACTGCAAGGAGCTCAGTGTGTCCAGGTGACAACTGTCCTTTGCAGTGGAATGGAATCTTGGCAATCCTTTTATGTTGGGAGGAAGCAAGTTCCTCAAAGCTGCCTTTCCGCTTTGTTTCCAGCTGCGCTGTGCATTGGACAAGACAGAAGAGCTGGAGGTGAGCAACGGCCACTTAGTGAAGCGCCTGGAGAAAATGAAAGCAAATAGGAGTGCACTCTTGTCCCAGCAGTAAGCATCGGCTCTGTCCAGGAACCCGGTCGGCAGATGGAGAGCATGGTGTCATGGGCTTGCCTCTGTTCCTGTCCCGGGATTGCTGCTATGTCGCCTGCTTCTGAGAGCGCCCAGGGAGCACTTGGCTCCCACGTGCTCCCAAGCCGGCCCAGCCACAGCCCCGGCAGCCACCAGATGCCTCTGACTGGGGACCCCGACCCGGGCTGGGGCTACCACTCTGAACCCGCAGGTCATTTAACAAACACACCGGGCCCACAGGAGCTCCGTGTCCCATGACACGGCAGCCTCGCAACTGAACATGGCAATCAAAGTAAAGATTAAAATGTGATTTGAGTTTTCTTTTCATGTGTCTTGCTGAAAGTTGAGGGGAAATGTTACAGTGTCGGGACTTCCTTTTGGGGCAGAATCTACAATTGAAGCGACTTTGGTAGTATCTTAGCCTACGCTTTTCATACACAAAACACTGTGGAACCACAAGCCATTACCAAGCAAACTCTTTCACTAGAAACAAGGGGATGGTCTGGAAGTAAAAGTGACCTTAAGAAGACTCTTTACAGGCAACAAATGAAGCTTTTCTAAGGGATTTTTGCATCAGTTCAACCCTACGAACACTTTTTTCCAGGGTAATTGGGCAATAGCTCCACTGAAAATGACGGCTTTCCATTCGCACTATGTAACCCTTCTATTTGGACTTGAAGTTGTGAACTCCTTTTAAAGAATGTACTATTAGAAAAATTAAAAAATGAAATGCTGAAAAATTTTAGCAATGTGGTTTTTATATTCTTTCCCCACGGAGAGAGAAGATCTTTATTCTGTATTCGTTCATATGTTTTGGGTCATCTATTTTTTTGTGTATATCAAATCAGTTAATTTTTCTTTTCCTAGTTTTAAAAAAAAGAGAGTGTATTCTCAACAAATAAGAATAGTGAGTGCACTTATAAGAGTCTTAGATTATAAAGCAAACCAAAGAAGTTACACACTAAAGTCACCACATGATCTTCTGGAGCAAAGTAGAGAAAAGTTTGGCTACTTACAGATTTTTAGTTAGTCCTTATGGATGTTGTACTTCAAGGCAGCTTGGGTCAGCAAGCCAGCTTTTCAGGATATTAGCCAGACGGTGTCACTCAAGTATACCTCATGTTGACACTTGGAGAATCCTGGTGTAAGGGACGTGACCTGGGTGTATACCATTGAGACAGTGCTCCTGACATAGTTCTAGAGATCATGGGGGTCCATCCCCCAGCACCATCTGGGTCCGGGCTGCACAAGGTGACATTAGGCACAAGAGGAGTTCATGATTTCTTGTGCCAAGGACAGTTTACGGTTCAGATCTCCTTCCTGAGCATGCCACAGATAAGATCATCCAGTCCCCAACCACACATTGGTGCCCACAGACATGCCGTAGCTGTTGCATATTCAAGATCCATGTTTTTATTTTTATTTTTTAAAATATTTTATTTATTTATTAGAGAAAGAGAGAACACAAGTAGGTAGAGAGGCAGGCAGAGGGAGAGGGGGGAAGCAGGCTCCCCACTGAGCAGAGAGAGCCTGAAGCAGGGCTCTATCCTAGGACCCTGAGACCATGACCTGAGCTGAAGCCAGAGACTTAACCCACTGAGCCACCCAGGCGCCCCAAGACGCGTGTTTTTAATACAGAAACCTACTCTTGCATTGATCCGATGGAAGCACCAACTTTCCATGGCAACATGGTTTCCATATTTCCCTAAGGTCTGTCAAAACACATTGGTTTCCAACCACTACTAAACACTTCTAATTTTGAAGTTCTACTTCAGGAGCATTAAGCATTCCAAGTTCTTTCAAGAATGCAAGGGATCGGGGTCCGGTCCAATAATAGAAACTACCAGTAATCTGAGCAGGGGAAATTTAATGCAGGGAGTGATCAACCCACAGGGGATGAACTACAAAGAAAGGATGGATAAGGACTCTAAAGGATGGCCTAGAGCTGAGGGAAAATATCCAGGAGAGGACAAATTGGCACTGAGACCTCACTAGAGGGCCTGGGACCACCACCCACAAGGGGACATACAAGTCACAGGGTGCCAGGGGCTGATGCCAGTGGGCAGGAAACCAGGGTCCAGGACTGGGGTGCAAACTTTGCTGGAGGGTGGGTACCCCTGGGTGGCACATGTTCACACCACAGGCTCCATGTGAACAAGGAGGAAGGAACCAGGAAGGGAAGTCCCTGCTTCCTGCAGGGTCCCTCCAGTACCATCTTCTTGCTGTGGTGGGACAGCTAGCACAGAGGAAGTGTTTCCTTCCTTGTCTTATCCTTAAGATTTCCTCCAAGTCATTGTAATACAAACACGTTTAAGCAGCACAACCTCCTTATCCAGAGATCACAGATAGTACTAAGAGCAAGTACATAGAGCACTCAGATTTATTTGCTTGATAGTTAGATATATATCTTCACTGGATTTTCACAGAAGCCCTGTGCGGTTACAAGACGAGGAGGTCAGAGCCCAGGGAGTTAACAGGCTACAAGTCTTGCCACCTCTGGTAAGAGGAGGTCTACTTGTCTCACTGGTCCTGGGAAGAGAGCCTGCCCCAAATCTGTGGCTCCAAAGAAGTCAAACCTTTAGTTTCTACCTTTCCCACCAATCTTTACAGAAATAGCAAATCCATTTTACACACACTTCTGAATCCAGAAGAAGATAGAACATGATTTTTAAATTTATTTCATAGAATATGAATTTTCCTCAAAAATCGCTATATGGACTTTGTTGCTGGCTTTTCTCAACCCTGAATTTTCAACTACACACCACTGCTATCCTGGGCAGAATCCTTCTTGCTTGCTGGGCAGCTGTCCTGTGCATCAGAGGGTGCTGAGCAGAATCCCTCGCTCTACCCACCAGATGCAAATAGGTCCAGCCCAAAGTTGTGACAATCGTAGATATTTCAGACGTCACCAAAGGGAAGCACTCTACCCCCCATTGAGAATCATGGCTTTCACCTGAATTATAAAATTGGGAGAAGAAAAGAGGTGGCTGAAAACCTGGACCAGGATGCTTATTAGAGTTTCCTACAAACTGTTCTCATTTTTAGAATTAAAGTGGTGTTTAAAACATTTAGGACATAAAGAAACCCATTCAAAAGACATTATATCATATGATCTCCCTGATAAGAGGAAGTAGAGATGCAACATGGGAGGTTTGGGGGGTAGGAAAAGAATAGATGAAACAAGATGGAATCGGAGGGAGACAAACCATAAGTGACTCTTAATCTCACAAAACAAACTGAGGGTTGCTGGGGGGAGGGGGGTCGGAAGAAGGGGGTGGGGTTATGGACATTGGGGAGGGTATGTGCTATGGTGAGTGCTGTGAAGTGTGTAAACCTGGCGATTCACAGACATGTACCCCTGGGGATAAAAATATATGTCTGTTAGAAAAATAAATAAAATTTTTAAAAAAAGACATTACAAATGGACAATATCGGTGGATAACGTAAGTTGAACATGGTTCAGAACTTCGGTGAAGTGCTATGTTCCATCTTCATTTTTGATGTCCCATTCTAATCGTCTGAAATGTAAACGAAAGAATCAAAATTTACCATTGGTATTTTTGAAATTTTAGGTTATTATTTAGCAAATATGGATTTCTGCTTTGCATGGCGCCGAACTCGTGGGGAACACCAAGACGAATGCCCACCTTAAGAAGGTGGTCCTAAGGAAGAGAATGGCCACACATGCAGATAATCACAGAAGAGGGCAGCATGGGATAGCGGGGTGGGAAGTGCCAGGTGGAGATAGCCAGGTTCCAATTTTCAAACTGGGGCATAAGCATCTGGTGTGTTTCTACAAATGGTCAGGCCAGATGGGGCACATGTGTGCACCTGCCTGTCTGGGTATCTGCATGTGAGCTGCTATCTACTGCCCTGCCTGGTTTCCTGCACCTGTAGCCTCATCCCCACCCGGGTATGGAGAGACCTGAGGATCTAGAGGACCTCAGCTCAAGACTGCCCTGTATCCAAGAGCCTCCCAAGACTAGGTTTCCATCCCCTCAAGAACCAGGCAGCTGTCCCAAGGCCCAGCCTCACACTTGCCTCCACATTGCCTTTCCTGACTTGTGTGATCTCTATTAGTTCCCAATACCCAATGCTTGCTCCTTTCCCCTCTCTACCAGAATAGCCCCCATCTCCACTTACCAGACAACTCCTACTCTGTCCCCAGGAACACTGAATGCTAGGCAGGCTCTGCTAGTCCGAATGGAGTGGCAATGGCCATGGCTGGATGTCTCCCTTTGCAATCACCCATACCGTGGATGGCATGTAACAAGAACACCGAGTCCTAAACTCAAAACATCTGAAGTCTTAGATTAATGCTCCTGTGATATAATGATTTATAAGAAATACAGACATGGTCACTCAGATGACCAAAAGGTATTTTGGTGTATATATGCTTGGTCTTCATCCACTCTTCCTGAAAGTGCTTCAGAGTCATAGGGTGAAAAAGTTGTCTTATTAATAAAGGTGATTTGGGGCCCCACCCAAGTGTAGGGACTGATTGCCAAGAGGACCAATCATGTGACTAGAGGTTGGAACTTTCTGTGCCACCCTGATCTCTAGGGAGAGAAGAGAGACTGAAGGTTGGATGGGCCAATGGCCAATGACTTAGTCTATCATGATAGTATAATGAAGCCTCTATAAAAAAAAAAAAAGGAGACTTTTGAGTCCTTTTTCCTTTTTGGAGATCTTCCACATTTGGAGAGCAAGAACATTTCCATGTGCCACCACCCTAGGCCCCAAGCTCCACAAGGACAGAAGTTCCATTGTTCGGGACCTCACTCTATAGGTCTCTTCATGACCTTCATGACCAGGTTGACTCATATCCTTCATCACATCCTTTTAATAAGCTGGTAAATGTAAGCAAGTGGTTCCCTGAGTTCTATGAGCCAATCTAGCAAATTCGTTGGACCTGAGGAGGAGGCCATCTGAACCACCAGTCTGTAATTCTGGTGACAACCTGGAATTCCAACTGGCATCTGCTGGGTGGCGGGGTAGGGTGGCAGGGGAGATAGCCTTGTAAGATGAAACCCTTAACCTGTGAAATCAGCTGCTATCTCCAGGTAGATCATGTCAGAATTGAGTTCATACCTGCTGGTGTCCAAAAATTGTTTGGTGTTTTGTGTGGGGACCATCCCCTCCCACACTGGCAGTGGGTCCAAGAATGCTAAAAGAGCTCCCTAAATCTCAAGCAGTACATATTCTGTATTTAGATGTGGGTAGCCAAGATAAGGGAGGTGGGTTCTTTAGGTTTGTGTTTATCCCTCACTGCTAGCTTTCTGGGCCGATCACCACCACCATGAGCATGCTGAAGATGGCACCCCTGTCTGACCCTCTTCCACATTGAACAAATTGTTGCCCCCTCTCCAGTTCAGGTATGCTGAGATTTTCTGCTGCCTGAGCTCTTCTAAGTTACCCCAGGGCAAAGCCACCTTTGCTTCTTGGCTCAGGCCTGTGTGGATTTTCTCAACCTGCCTCAGCCAGCCTGGAATCTTGCAGCGACTGAGAGTAATAGTCATCCCTCACCCACTGTGATTTTACTAAATGGGGTTTAAGATCCTGTGGTTTAATGTTCCCATATCAAAACCATTTGGGCAGTCTGGGGTAATATAAATAAGGTGAGTGATTTCTATATACCTAAAAGAAAACAAGAGGTCAGACCCAGAAAAGGAATTTCCCAAGATTTAGCACAGTTAAGATTTCACAAAGTAAAACAGGAGAACACAACCATAAATGCGTTAATGTGAACACAAAATACATGGGGAAATCTGACTTTGATCTGCTAAAGCTGCTAACTTCTGTCTCAGGAGGAGTTGCAACAGCACAAATGACTCAGAAAGCCAAATCAAGGCAAGAAATAATTTGCAGAACAAACTTTTAATATCTAGGAACCTGTATATCAACATTCTCTTTCATAATAGTGAAAAAATGCCCCCCAAAACAATAGTAATAAACCCTGAAAAACCTAAGAACCTATATTAGAGGAAATCTATACATTCTTCTAGGAGATACACAACATAAAAAACTATAGAGATGTACAGTAAGAATAAATATAAGAAATATAACCTTCTCCCAAATTTATAGGCTTAATACGTTTCTTATGAAAATCACTTTGAATTGTTTGGGGGGTGAATCTCGCAGTTATTCTAATAGTCATCTGGAAGTTAAAAAAACATACCACTAGCCGAGATCATATTGGTAAAACACCATGGGGCAGTGAGTAGCTTCTGCCAGGTGCTGTGGATATTACAGAGGGGCAAGAACAGGCAGGTCCCTGCAAGGGGACAGCCACAGCATAGCTCAGAGTGCTGGCTGCATTCCCTGGGGACTCCCAGGATATGGCTCCCATGCTAGCGAGTCTGCTCTCCTTCATCTCAGTTCCGCACATTCTAGTCTGTAAGGAGCTCTCTGCTATCAGCTAGACTGTATGTACTCTGAAAGGTATTGCCTTAAGCTTTGTACCTCTGGACCTGCCTGATACACAGCAGGACCTCTGCAGGTGTTTGTGGAATCAAGTGGCAACAGCTCCTGCCAGGACAGGTGGATAAGCAAAAGGCACTGAAGTCCCCATGAGAGAAGTTCTCAGTGGTCTCTCTCTCTCTCTCTTTTTTATTTCATTTCTTTTCAGCGTAACAGAATCCATAGTTTTACACCACACCCAGTGCTCCATGCAATATATGCCCTCCATAATACCCACCACCAGGCTCACCCAACTTCCCACCCCCTGCCCCTTCAAAAACCTCAGATTGTTTTTCAGAGTCCATAGTCTCTCATGGTTCATCTCCCCCTCCAATTTCCCCCAACTCCCTTCTCCTCTCCATCTCCCCATGTCCTCTGTGTTATTTCTTATGCTCCACAAATAAGTGAAACCATATGATAATTGACTCTCTCTGCTTGACTTATTTCACTCAGCATAATCTCTTCCAGTCCCGTCCATATTGCTACAAAAGTCGGGTATTCATCCTTTCTGATGGAGGCATAATACTCCATAGTGTATATGGACCACATCTTCTTTATCCATTCGTCTGTTGAAGAGCATCTTGGTTCTTTCCCCAGTTCGGCGACCGTGGCCATTGCTGCTATAAACATTGGGGTACAGATGGCCCTTCTTTTCACCACATCTGTATCTTTGGGGTAAATACCCAGTAGTGCAATTGCAGGGTCATAGGGAAGCTCTATTTTTAACTTCTTGAGGAATCTCCACACTGTTCTCCAGAGTGGCTACACCAACTTGCATTCCCACCAACAGTGTAAGAGG
>PISX010018014.1:0-41803 GCA_004024625.1 Mellivora capensis | reverse complement strand
AGATGCAACATGGGGGACTAGGGGGGCAGAAAAAGAAGAAAAGAAACAAGATGGGATTGGGAGGGAGACAAACCATAAGTGACTCTTAATCTCACAAAACAAACTGAGGGTTGCTGGGGGGAGGGGTTTGGGAAAGGGGGGTGGGGTAATGGACATTGGGGAGGGTATGTGCTATGGTTAGTGCTGTGAAGTGTGTAAACCTGGCGATTCACAGACATGTACCCCTGGGGATAAAAATATGTTTATAAAAAATAAAAAAATTAAAAAAAAAAGAGTCCATTGCTCAGCCCACTGAGCTGCCCAAGCACCTAGGAACAGATATTTTTTATGGACATATAGCATCTTTCTCTTGATTTGAGCAAATGAAATGTCCAACTATCAGAGTAGGCTGGTGATTAAGTGTAGAAACATACATGGCGATTTCATAGAATCTGTAGTAATTGTAAGCCAGTTTTAAATCTTTGTATTGTCCATGATTCCTCTTGGGGATTTGTAAAAATAAAACAAACACATTTTTATGTTTCATTCAGGTAAATCTTTGAACAGAATTTTTGAGTTTGTAGTTGAGATTAGATAAATCATGAACATCTGAGTGGACTGATAAACATAATAATCTAGCAAAGGGAAAGAGTAGGCATTAAAAATGTAAATACTCTTCATTCAGATGTTTTGGAATATATTTATACTTCTATTTTTGCATTACTTGCTTTAGGTTGAAGATGTGTAACATTTCATAGAAATGTTTTTCTGATAGAAGAAATAACCCATCTGATGTGACTATTTGACCTTGGAAAAGAAACCACCCAAACAACTTAGAAATAATTATTGTTCATTATCTGTGCCATTCAGAATGTCTTTTTGTCTTTTTTTTTCCCTTCCATTTTGCTTTTCTGATTTCCATATACTTATCTTTTCCTTTCTATTATGGAATATCTCTGGATTATCATCCAATTCAGTTAATTGATTTTCTGCAGTAGCCAGCCTGCTTTTCCTTGTTTCCAGTGACTTTTGATTAGACAGGTTTTTTGTGTTTTTTTTTTTCAAGATTTTATTTATTTATTTTTGAGAGAGTGAGAGCATGAGCACAAGTTGGGGGAGGGGCAGAGGGAAAGGGAGAAGAAGATTGCCCCCCGAACAGGGATCCTGAATACAGTGTAGTGCTTGATTCCAGGACCCCAGCATATCGACTAGAGCAGAAGGAAGACTCCTAAAGGACTGAGCCATCCAGGGAACCCAAACAGTTTAATTTCTCATCCTGCAGAGGACCCTCTATTGTGTTCAGAGTAACACTTTTTTGTAGCTGGTTCTTGCCTGATAGATATGTTACTCTTGGAGATATAATTAGGTTATAAATTCAAGACCTTTAAGATCTTTTCCTTTTTAACACTGTTTTACAAAGTATTAATTATTCTCCTTTCTCAGATTCATCCTTTCCATTTAAGTTTGATTTATTTATTCTCAGTCTGTTCTATGAATATATCACAATTTCTCCATTTTACTATTGTTGACTATTGTTGGACCTTTGAGTTTCTTCTAGTTTGGGGCCATTACAATAATGTTATTTTATGGCTATTCTTTTAATGTTTATTCTTCATATAAGCTAGATTATCCTGGATATAAAAAGGGAGTAGAATCGTGGGGTCATGTGTATGCACATCTTCAGCTATACTAGGTGATGCCCAGCTATTTTCCAAAGCAATTGTATCAATTTACTGTCACACCAGTAATGTGTATGTTCATTTGACACACTTTGTAGCAGACATTGTTGGTTCCCCATCCATATACTCTGAGACTATTTTCATAAAAGGCCAAATCAGGGCTTTGGACTGTGAATAGTTGCAACTCTTCACTTGAAGGCTTTTATATTGCCAGAGCCCACTTAACTCACAAATGGAGCAACCTGGAAATATCCAGCAGTTTATCTTCTTCCCACCCACCCCCAGAAGCTGCCATCAACAAATCCTCTCTGGAATGGTGTATAACGACTGCAGTTTCTTTTTCTTACTACTGGGATAATTCTGAAATGTATTTGCCACCTTGTGGTGTTTTTCAGGGGATATTTCTCACAGTGATAGCTTGTTTGCTCAATGATACTTTTTTTGGCTTTCTTCTCTTCCTTATCTCTCTTCTCCACTTGTATATTAAAGTAGGATCATCTCCCAGATAAACTGTTTGCACTTGTATCTTTTACTGACACTTCTCAACATTTATGAAATGGTCTTCCCTTCCTGTCTTTTCTTATAGCCTTGTGACCTTATGCTAAACACTTCTCACACTACATTGTCTTCTGTAAGGAATGTAAGCTATGTGAGGGAAGGGGTGTTTCCTTCATGGCTTTATTAATAGGAGCTAGTAAAGTTTCTGGTATTTGGAAGGTGCTCAATATTTCCTAGAGGAATGACTGTCTCCAACAGTATCAGGAAGCTAAAGGATCCACAATGAAAAATAAAACATTGAAAGGTGATGGTGAATATGGGAGGTAGGAATACTGGAATATCTCAGAGAATATCTCTGGGGAGAAATATTTGACCTCAGTAAGGTGTAGGAGCGCCTGTGCAGATACCTGGGGAGAGAGCATTCCAGAAGATGGGAAGAGCATGTGCAAAAGCCCTGAAATGGAAACATGTTTGGCACATTTGACAATAAGCTTATAGGCCTTTGTGACTAGAGCAGAACAAGTAAGAGTAATAGGAAATGAGGCAGGTGAAGTACCCAGTGATAAATATAAAGTGATAAATGAATGAATGAATAAATGAGAAACTAAATGCATAGGATAAATGCCTGAACAAATATGATGAGAAGCAGCAGATACAGTGAAAAGGTAACAGATGTGAGTTAGATAGACTTAGACTTTCTTGTGAGTAAATTTCTTTATTTGTAATATGGGAATATTAAGGTTTAACATAGAGGACTGGAGGATAAAAAGAGGAGCAGTGAGCAAATTGCCTAGTCAGAATAGGCTCTCAATAGAACTTAATAGTAGTAGGAGAAGTAGCAATAATAGAAGTAGTTAATAGTCATTCCAGTGCAGTTAGAATTAAAATACTCTGGTAATTGTGGTAGAAATAATTAATTTTCCTAAGCAAAGGGAGGGTCAAGGACAGCTACTGAAAGCAGTTAATATTTGAGTTCAGTCATAAAGAATATAAAGAAATTATGAAATCAGTCAGAAGAGAATATTGGCTTTCTAGAGAGTGAATTTTGCTCACTGTAAATAACTAAATTCATTTGTTTTCCTAACTAGATACTGACTGAATCACTTAGGTTCCTTGAGCAAGTCTGGGATGGGTCATTTATATTTCCTTCAGTTAGTTTAAATTGGAATCTATTACTTTCTTTTTTTTTTTTTAAGATTTTGTTTATTTGAAAGAGAGAGAGACCAAGTGCACAAGTTGTGGTTGGGGGGGGGGAAGGGCAAACAGAAAGGGAGAAGCAGATTCCCTGCTGGCCTTGGAGCCCAGCACGGGGCTTGATCCCAGGATCCTGAGATTAAGACCTGAGCCAAAGTCAGACACTTAACCAGCTGAGCACCCAGGCACTGCTGAAATCTATTACTTTCAACATAATAACCCAGTAAGTACATAGAGTTTACAGTAGAAGCTCAAGAATAGAAATCCACAAATAAAGTACATTATAGTAAGTCCTATGAAAACAAAATCAGGAAATGTAAAATGTAACATTGATAACATTGGGCTCAAATATTTCATATAAATTACTCAGAAAATTAGGAGTCTCTCTTTCCTGCTCATCTTTTTTCCTGTCTGCCTCCCATTATATTCACTCCAATTCTTGGATCTTGTAAATATATCATTCAAGGCATTACCTTCACATTGCACACATATTATTAATTTTATTAAGGTGAGCTTCGTGTTGTTTTCTGGTTCTAAATGTTTATTGCTCTTTGGGGCTCTTAGCAGTACATTGACAGAGAATGTTGAATTAGAACCACTTGATGCTTAGGTAGAAGAGACAAGCTGATGAATTATGGATAAATTAATATTTTAGGAATTCATGTATCATAAAACCTGTGACATTGGAAGACATCACTATTTTAGGTGTTTAAAAAATCCTGCATCCATCATTATCTGTTGCTTACAGAATCTAAATTAACATATCAGTGAAAGAATTAGTTACACAGTTGATGGAATAGCCAAGAAACCAAATGTTGGATATTGAGATATAACCCAGATAACTGCAACAGCAGGAATCCATTACCGCCTCAGTTGCTGGAAGAACCAAGAAAGGGATGGTATGGCCAGAACCAAGGAACCAGGTTCACTCAGTAGAAGCTAGAACCATGGTGGACTTGTGTGATGGGGCCTGGAGTGAATGAACAGAGAGAGCCGCTGTTAGAGATGTCTCTTGAGGCAGGAGTAGTGGGCATGGGCAGGGAGAGATCCCCTGGTGTCTCCCTCACATGCCCACTCCATTCTTCTACCAGTGCTGCCCACTGGTTGAATGCAGGAGGAAAAGTACTGATATGGAAGCCTAGGAGTCCACTGAGGTTAGGTCCATTGTAGTGCAGAGCAGAGCAGAGAAAGAGTAGAAAAAGAGCAAGAAATGGATTTGAAGACAAGCTCAGGACCAGTACCCAAAGGAACAGTTGAACAGCCAAAGTTCAAGGACCTTAGAGAGAGGGATCTTCTTTTAAGACCTCTGTTATAAGTAACTTTCTGCCTCCAATTCTGTCACTGTGGCTTATCAGTCTGATTTTCAAGGGAGAAAATCAAATTTGTTTCAAGTCTTCACTCCTATCCAGTCACCCTTTGTCAAAGAGAAGGATTAGCTAGTAAGAATGTGGCAGACTGGCACCTAATCCCTGTGGATTCCATTTCTGAGAAGGGTGGCACAAGGGCTGGGAATACCCTGTATCCTTTGCCTGACTACTAGATTTCAGTTACCCACTACCTTTTGAATTTGTGTTCTTAAGTGAAATTGGCCTATTCTTGGCTGTTATTGTCAGGTTTGAATATCAGCGTTATACTAGTAATATATGATTAATTGGCTAGTTGTGAGTATTTTTGGATTAGAGGATATAATAAAGAAATTGTCTTTTCTGTAATTGTTCATTGGAACTCAGCAGTTTATTGGCACTCAATCAGAATCTCATTTTAGAAATCGGTCTTGAATAACTCCTCAGTTTTATTTGGGGCTCCATCCAAGGACTCTGGGATCCTGATCTGAGCCGAAAGCACACGTTTAACTGACTGAGCCACCCAGGCGTTCCTGTGTGCATTCTTTTTTTAATTAAAAAATATTCTGCCTCAGTAATATCTATGTTTTCATTTCTTCAAGGTTTAACATTTATAAAGAATGCTTAGAGTTAATAAGAAACCAAGTCTACAATTTTTTTCTACTTTCTAGCTCACTAAAATTTATGTACTGAGTTTTTCCTGCTGCCTAGCCATTTGTTTAACTTTATTTTGCAATTCAAAAATTTACCAGGACATGTTTGTGTGTCAGTTAATTTCTCTTCACTAAACTTGACACACCATTTCAGTTTCCTTGCTTATTTTTTCCGTCTAAACCTGTGCATTTTTAATGCTTTTTGTGATTGCTTTGTTTCAATTTTACCAGTTTTCCTTTTGAGAATACACTTAAATTGTTGGTTGGATCATCATTCCTTCACTTTTCACTTTTATTTTTGCCTTCCACATTGAGATAAACTGTGCCTATTTGTGTGACCAGCTGTCGCAGTTAGCCCTCGATTGACAGATTCCTGAGACAAGGAACTTTCATTGGTGAAACTGGGAAGGTCTTGAGCAACTGGAGATAATCTGGTTATCTTGACTGCATATCACTGACTCAGTCCTTCACGGTAGCAGTCTTTACTCCTTCCAGCCTTCTAATATGGGTTTTATTTATCTTATTTTTATTTATTTATTTATTTACTTATCCATTCATGTATTCATCAGTCACTTATTCATTTAATTTTAAATCCAGTATATTTAACATACAGTGTTATATTTGTTGCAGGTGTACAATATAGTGCATTAGCACTTCCATACATCACTCTGCTCATCACAAGTGTATTTTCAGTTTCCTTCACCTATTTCACCCATCCCCCCATCCACCTTCTCCTCTGGTAGCCATCAGTTCTCTATAGTTAAGAATCCTTTTTTTTTTTGGTTTGTCTCTCTGTTTTTGTTTTGTTTCTTAAATTACACATATGAGTAAAATCATGTGGTACTTGTCTTTCTCTGACTGGCTTATTTCACTTAACATTATACTCTCTAGATTCTTCCATGTTGTTGCAAATGGGAAGATTTCATTTTTTTTATGGCTGAGTAATTCCACTGTGTGTGTGTGTGTGTGTGTGTATATATATGTATATATATATATATACCTATACCTTATTTTCTTCATCCATTCATCTATTCGTAGATACTTGGGCTGCTTCCATAATTTGGCATTATAAATAAGGTTGCAATAAACATAGTGGAGCATCTGTGTTTGTGATTTAGTGTTTTTGTATTCTGTGGGTAAATAACCAGAGGTGGAATTACTGGATCATATGCTAGTTCTATTTTTAATTTTTTGAGGAAGCTCCATACTCTTTTCCACAGTGGCTGCACTGGTTTGTATTTCCACCAACAGTGCACAAGGAGGGTTCCTTTTTCTCCACATCCTTGCCAACACTTGTTTCTTGTGTTTTTGATTTTAGCCATTTTGACAAGGGTGAGATGATATCATTATGTTTATGATTTACATTCCTGATGATGAGTGATGTTGAGCATCTTTTCATGTGTCTGTTGGCCATCTCTGTGTCTTCTTTGGAGAAATGTCTGTTCATGTCCTCTGCCCATTTTACATTAATTATCTTATTTAAAATACTGTTGCTCTCATGGTTCCTTACCTCAGGATTCTCCCTTTCCGTCATATCCTAAACTCTTCGACTTCAGCCTGTCGAATTCTTTTGTCTTCTGCTCATTTTTTAACAGCTTTTTCTTCTAGCTAGTAGAGATGCCACCAGTTTTGTTTAAATGCTATTTTTTTCTATAGTAAGTAATTCTCAGAGATGGTATCTTGAAATTGAAGCCCGTTATTTTCTTTCTATGAGTATGAATCATGCAAACTTATCAATTTATTCAAATGTCCAAATTTCCTTAAGATTCAATACAAATTCTGTCATGTAGTCTTTTTCTTAGATGCTGTTTATTCCTTTCATTCGTACTTGATAAGTACAATTAGACAGTGTTTTCTTTCCCCCCAAATAAGGAACGTGAATTTAACCTTGACTATTTGGGTGCTATCCATTCTCAGATCCAAGAGTAGAGAATAGACTTATATGCACATGGTAGAGGCTAAGCTATTCTGCTTCCTCTTCTTATGGTATAGGCTCTGCTGTACTGGTGTGTCTGTTCCATGACTCCAAAAGGAACAGTAATGCCAGTTTGTCATCCTTCCAGTGCCTCTCATCACTTACTCTTGTGAATTACCTTTATGCCTTCCTTTTTTCTTTCTCTTTCCTTTCTGTACCAAGTTTTCTTTTATAGCAACTTCTGTTTTGTTTTCTAGGAGCCAGAAATAAATGCAGAAATACAGTGGTTGTACTAAACATAGTCTAGCTTCCCCAAGTACTACAGCAGTGTCACAATAACAACGATAATAACAGCAACATTCACTGAGTACTTGCTGTGTTAGACATTGTGGTAAATGCCTTAGATAGTGTGTCACTTTATCCACCTTTCTTGTTACTAAAGAAAGCTCATGCATCTCTAAACTAGGGAAAGATAGTAAAACAGGGTAAAATTTATTCCTACCTATTTTTTTTTTCAGGTAAGAAGATTCACTTTTCATCTAACCAATTTCATCAACATTCTAGTTAGTGACAGTTTCTTCTTTTGGCTTGCTTATCAATTTTCATTATCAAGTTTTTTGAGAGTTATAATATTTTCAACTGTCTTTTTTCAAATATTTTGCTGAGAAATTTAAAAAATTGTTCTTTAGTACTTGCAACTGTATAACTTTATTTTGTTTATAAATTGGATCTTAGGAGCCTTTAACAGGTGGAAATATTATATTTTTTATTGCAAGTAGTACAACATATAACTTATAAAAGGGCTTTATTGGGCCATGTTATTTTAAAGGTCAAAATTAGGATAGATGTCAGGTGCAGTTTAACGGTGGTTCTGTTTTTTAGTGATTCTTTTGGCTTTTCCCTCACCTATGTTTATTCCTTGTTCTCAGACTTACTTCACTAATATTGGCAAATTTGTGTATTAAATTCTGAACATTAAGTCATGCAGAAAGAAAAAGTTGTTCTGTCAAATCCTTGAAAAAATGTCCTAAGCTGTGTTCTACTTCTACTACTCCTGAATTACTCTTTGTTTCTGGGATGGATCACCCAGGTTTACCCTGAGACTATAACTGTAGTCAGTCATTCCCAAACCCCTTCGTTGCTACCCACACAAGATAGGGGTAGGGGATTGGCTCCAGGAATACAAGTTCATGGTTACATATTCATCTACATTCTCTCAAAAGTAGGGAATACTCTGTAATGGCCAGGGCCATGCCTTTTCTTTCTGAAACAAATATCCAGTAGGTGATTTCCATTTCTGAAAACTTATACTAAAATATTGCTGGAGTGAGAATATGTTGTTCTTTGATTTGGAAAACTCTTCTTTGACTTTGAGTGTTCAGTTCTTCCTTGTCTGGGAAGTCTCACCTTTTCAAAGGCCCTTTCTTTATCTTACCAAAATCATATAATGAAATAGATCATAATGCTCCTGTTTTCTATATTTCTTACTTTTACAGTTAGGATATTTACTGTCTATCTTTTCAGACTGTTATTTGATGAACAAGATAAGATTTCTCACAATGTTTTCAACACTAAAGCTTTACATGCCTGTTTGGTACGTTATCCTTATCTTTCCTATTAAATTAAAAGTGCACAGCAGGTAAGAAATGGGTCTGATGGATTCTTGCCCTCATACCTTAGTACCTTTTGTGTTTGCACACAGCATATGCTAAATAAAAACTCATTAAATAAAAGAAATAAAAATATTCCACTGGAATAGAAAAATTTGCTTCAACACAATCACTACCTACATAAGAGTCTCCTATCTGCTCTCTCATCTCCATCAAAATTACATACTCAGCCTTATCTCTTCCCTCTAATTACACCCCCTCTTGACCTGTAAATGATGGGAATACCTCCCTGACCTTTGCTGAACTGGTTTTAAGTTTCTCTCCTGTTTGCAGATCTAATGCATTGAATTTTTTTTCTCTGTAAGCTCTTGGAAGACTGTGTCAAAGTCTATATTTTTTGAGTTATAATACACCAAACCTGATATTAAGCCCAATTTGGTTCATAAAAATTGGTTTATGATTATATGGTTATTTATTATTTATATGGTGTGATTATATAGTGTGGCTCTGAACAAAGTCACATAAAATGGAAGTACATAATATCAAGGAATGCACCTTAAAAAAACTGCATTAATTTGAACCTTATGTAAAAGAACAGAAAGAGTACTAAAATAGGGGAATTTAAATGCACTTTTTTGAAGTGAAAAAAATACTTTTTTTGAAAGGAAAAACAAATTCTTACTCTTTTTATATACTGTTTATGTATATACCTATATCATTATTGAATGAAGACAAACAATTATATTTAGACATGAATATTTTTACATACCTAGAAGAAGTTAGTTAACTCTTAAATCTCATTCTGAAACTAATCTTCCACTTCAAATTGGAAAGATCTATGTGTTTTTACTGAAGTTTTTAAGTAGTTCAGAATAATAAATAGCATTTTTTGAGATTGACTTAACCTTTTTACTTTTATTCCCATAGCAACAATGCTATTGATTTGCAGTAGTCATCACTTTTCTTTCTTTGCCCAGTGGACCTTCTGAATTATTGTGGTGTATCTTAGTAAGGCAGGCTATAATATGAAGTGTGCTGTCTCCTCATCCATTTCCCTTCAGGGAAAAGCGCAGTGAAACATAATGAAATTAAATTATGTAAAGGAGATAAATTAAAACTAAGTAAAAACTTCTTATATTTGTGCGAATATTTAGATGATTGAGAAACTCCAATGGTTTAAGTAGTCCAAAGGAGATATTAGCATTCTGAATTTAAGAGAGGTGAATTCTCTTAAAATTTGAAGTGCTAACAATTAAATGTTAACCCAAACCAGAGGGAAGTACTTAAATAGAAGCTGAATACTCCTCAGCTCTGGCACTGTCTCTAAATGATATGTGGAAATTAATTGATGCTATATATTTTTTTACTTTAGAGTCTATGGATGTGGGCTTCTTGAAAAAATTAGCTACTTTCTATAAAAACTGCATTGAAAGCTAAACAGAATTGATTACGTGGTAGACCAATAGCTCATATGAAAATGAAATTGACAAGCTGTGCAGTTGTAAGGACAGTGTTAACTCACTAAACATGGACAGCTGATGCTCAGGGTCAAGGGCGGAAGTGATTACGGAAATACTATTTACTATTCTGTGACTAAATTGAAAAAATATATTGAGTCCAACTAAATTCCTTTTACTCTCTAAAATGATATTAGCTAGACAAACTCCAGGGTACACTCCATGTACAATGTGGCAGTTAATTTCACTTTATTCTCAAGCCACAGAATGAATTCCAAAACTTGGTCTTTGGAGATGTTAATTTAAAACAATGAAATGTGCAAATCTACCTCTTGTTTTTTTCTTGGAACTTAAAGCTTAAGTGGATCAGGAGAGTTCATATAGATTTAACAGTTAAGTGATATCTTCATATGAGCATCTATCAGTAAGCTGATTCCATAGGGTGGTAGTGGGCTGTGTGTGTGGAACATGTACTGTTGTCTAAAGAATGCCCTTTATCAACTGGGGAGATTGCTTTCTCAGCTTAATGAGTTGTAGTGGGAGAAAAATAAGCAGTTTTAAGGAAGGAAAGGAAGTCTGTTAACAGACTATTAACAGTGAAAACATTTATCTAACATTTACTTGTTCCAAACATTGTGCTTTACATGGATTAGTCCTCACAGCCCTGTGGCTGAGGAACAGTAGATGCCTCATTTTGTGGAGGAGGAAACTGGATCATAGATTATTCAAGTCTACAGAACTGGTACATGGGAGGGATGGTATTCAGATCCAGGCTCTCTAACCTAAGAGCCACTTCCTTACATATAGGTATTCCAGTAAATGCTGTCTTATTTCCAAGAAGTGGAGTGTATACTAATTTATACAAGGGCAGAAAGCCCAGCTGAGATTGATTGGAAACTAAAATATAGACCTGGAAAGCCTTTCAGAGTCCAGTGTCTTTAATCATATCAGATATCTCTCTCCAGCTCTTTCTTCTTTCTTATTCTGCTCAGCAGGATTTTTGTGCCTTTAAATTTCCACATGAGGGGCACCTGGGTGGCTCAGTTGGTTGGGCGGCTGCCTTCGGCTCAGGTCATGGTCCCGGAGTCCTGGGATCGAGTCCCGCATCGGGCTCCCTGCTCCATGGGGAGTCTGCTTCTCCCTCTGACCCTCTCCTCTCTCATGCTGTCTCTCACTGTCTCTCTCTCAAATAAATAAATAAAATCTTAAAAAAAGAATTTCCACATGGTCCAGCATTAGCTAACAACAGTTTTTGTGTTTCTTAATTAAAATTCTCAAGAGACATGCCCCAGTTGATTCAGCTCATCTCTCATAAGTTGGTGGATAGACAATGATTTGTCTTGTTAAGATGTCCAGTCTTGATCCATAGATGAGAGAGGGCAAGAGACATATGGACTATGGTGAACATATGGTGAAGGATAGAGACGTTGCAGGCATATTGCCATCCCTTTCTCCTCAGGCCATTGACATTGACCTTCAGTCAACTCCAGATGCCTTGGTTCTCTGCAGCTTATGGGTTGCCCTCATAAACTGTATAAGGACCAGAGCCAAGGAAAGAGCTACTTAAGCTCCCAGTTCATTTATCTGTGTATGATGAGGGCTCATTAAATGTTACACTGTCTGGAACTACAGTCACTTTTACTTAGTCTTGGCAGGAAAGAAGTCATGTTCCCATTATTTGGTTCTTTACATTTGGTTGAGGGAGCTGGGTCTAGAAGGTGAATGGGAAGTAGGAAGAATACCTCTTAAACCTCTTAGTGAGATAAGAAATTTCTTACTGGGTTCATACCTGGGGATTCCAAAGATCCAAGTAATTGCAGTGAGATCTCTTTTCCTCTTACTCTGTGCCCTGTCACTTTATGGGAGCCTCTACTTACCTTCATGTGTATGCAGTATCCTCTCAGGGGGGTCTCTCAGCATGGCTTAGACTTCTTCTTTTGTCTTTGTCTTTCTTCAGAGAAGCCTTTTCCAGTTACCAAGAGTTCTCTGCTAGTCTAGAACCACCATTGTCTCAAATGTATGAGCTTAAAAACTGTTCATTTTTGTTGGCATCGTGGTGAAACTATTCCTATGTAGTTTTAGATTTCCCAAAGTACAACATTATTGTGTTACGATTTTGAAAATTAGCCTCTATATCTTCATTCTGGTATGCGACTTTGCTGGCAGCAAAATACTGGTAACATTATAGAAACTTAACATTCTTTATACATACTTGAGGAAATTATGGAGTAACTTCTTTGTCACCTTTGGTTAGCTTTCTTAAGTTGGCCTTAGGATTTGTTGGCTTGGCCTCTGAAGAATTGGGAAAGTTTGACCTTGTCTACAATTAACTTTCTCAGTGCATGGCATTTATAGTCAGACCCCCACTTCTCACTGCAGCCCCCTCAACCTGCTTTTGGACCAGTAGAGGTACCAGTTCTTGCAAGGAAAACCAACTTTTGACATAGCAAGGTCAGTGCTAGGATCCGAGGAAGCAAGTTTGACTGCACATGGTCCTTGTAATTTCAAAGCAAAGCTATGTAAGGAGACAGCTTAGTAGTTGTTTTATTTTCTCTTGAGTGGACTTATGTTGTCAGTGGCAGAAAGCCATGAACCACGAAGATAAAATAATGCTAACCAGAGTGCTAAGTAAAGAAAACAAAGATGGCTCCACAATTAGTAGCATTATATATGTTAGTGCTAAGTAACAACAGATGTGTCTACAGGGAGTGAAGCATTCCTTGCAATCCATCAGAAACCAAAGTCCTCTGACATCACAAACCATTATGGTTATCTTGGGCTTGGAGGAATGATGTCCATTGGGTTGGCAAAGTGAGGATGCTCTTGAGAGTGTTTCAATCTACCTGTGTCATCCTTACCATGCTGCACACTTGTGCTGAGTTAACAGGGCGATGTGTGCTGTGAAATCCGGTTCTGTAAAGACATGCACTAGCCATGAGTCATTAGCAAGCATGCGGAGCTAATTGGCAAAATACTCATAAAAGATTTTGAAGGTGGGTTAATTACAATTCATTACACTGTAAACTGTCCCCAGGCTATTGTTAAAAAATGCAGGAGTTTCAGGGCCCATTATTTTATGATTCATTTTGCCATGTTGTGAAAAACAGACTCTAAATCAAACTACATTTATTATAGGTCAGACCACAAAATCTTTATTGGTTTTTCCAACATTCCACCCTCGTTATATGAATTCATATGGACTGCACATTTCTGTCAATTGGCAAGAAAGCATGAAATAAAATTTATGATATTTTCTTACTTTATCCTCAGTGTAGCCTTAAAAATCACAAGATCTAATTGCTTCCCCTATTTCCCCAAGTTCATGAGAAAAATAAGTATTTCAAAATCAGCCCTAAAGTTCTGATGATTGGAAGTAACTGAAGGATAATGAAGTTGGTCTTCTAATGGAAACATTTTAAAGAATAACCTAAGCATCATCATCCAGCTGAATTTATTAAAGCTGCTTTCCCCCACACCTAGAAAAATGACAATAGTGCACTTTTCATTTGGGGGGTAATTTGAAGTCCACTGGCATCCTAAGAATTAATCTCGTCCTCCTCATCCCTACCTTCAGAAGCACTTTTTTTTTTTTTTTAAACAAGACCCCATTTATTTCTCAAAAAACTGTGTATACTTCCTGTTATTACCACAGACAGACTTGGTCAGAATCATGTAAGGTCTCATAAGTAGTCATTCTGTACCATTATATGTAATTGTTTGTTGATTAATGCTTTCAATTATGTCGATTTTCACTATGTGACCCAAACCACCTTGACAGCGACAGCCTGCTATGCTCATTACTGGGGATGAGCAAAGAGCAAAATGTGTTCACTTCCAGCCCTTTAGAGCTCAGCAACTCAATTGAACCTTATCTGAACTATCAAAAAGTTTTGACTCTGCAAAACCTCATGTTTGAGGAAGGGCAGGGAATGCATGGTGCGAGGAGGGCTTGGCGGTGGAGTGGGGGGGGGATTGTTGTTGGAAATTGTGCAAGAATGAGTTTCCTTGTGAGTGATCTGGTACTTCCTTATTCTGGCTGGACCAAAAATACCAGTAACTTCTTTCTTTAAACTTCCAAGATCTTTGGAAAGCCTTCCTCCCAGCAGTTTGCCACTTCTGCATGCCTGGATTTGGGCCAGGGCTGGAGACAGAAGTATGTGCAAGGGGAAACAGTTTAATAGAAAGTTACCTGGATACTTGAGAGTTGTCAAAAGAGGTTTATCTCTAATGGAATAAGACCTGAATGTTTCGGCCAGGGTCAATGTTCTTAACCATTTCCATTTTCTATAGAAATATAGAGCTTAGAAGGTAACATTAGAAATTACCAGAGTGATCTGTTTATTTTATAGAGGGAGTCATGATATCCAGAAGAGCCATGTGACTGAACCTATACAGAGTGGAGGTGAGAGTAAGTGAAGAGTAAGAGGAAAGGAGTGAGCTGAACAGATTTCCAAAGGCTTGCCTTCTCTCTTTATTATGCCACTGTGATCTTGGGCAAGTCATCTCACTTCTCTAACCCTCTGTAGAACATTTCAACCACAAAATCCTAAATTAAACATTTCTGTGGTCTGAGAGTGCTAAAAAGAGGTGACTAGAAGCAAGACGCAGCTACATGAGAACATGTCAAGTAGGGAAGAGAAAAAATGGCTTCCAGAGAAGGCTAGTGAATAAAGAGAAAACTCTGAATGAAAACATAAGGAAACCAATGAGGACTATTTATTTTGCATTCAGTAACAGGCTGATAATTATTGGGAAAAAAACTTGGAGAGGAAGTAAAGTTGTTTGATACAGTTTTTAAAGAAGTCATAATAATCAAAATTTTGTGAAATAAACAAAACAATCTGAAGAGAAGCATGAAAGGAAGAAGTGCTCCTGAGGGGTGGGGGTGGGGTGGGGACTAGGACAGATTCATTTCCTGAACCATACTTGTGGGATATAAGGCAAAAAGCATGGAGTACCCTAGCTTTCCCCAACCAGAGTGATTCCTAGTTTATCTCTTGAGAGTAAGTTTTTGTTTAAAGAAAGTTTTCTAATGCTAAAAAGCTTGCTAATTGCTGAGCTTGCAAGAAGTTAAGAAAACTAGTGGCATGTTTATGAGTTCATTTACTGTGACTCTTTTAAGAGATAAAATTCCAGGGCCTTGAGTGGGTAAAGTTCTGAAGTGGCTATTCTGTATAAAATACTAATGAAATTTTGCAGTGTGGCCGTTCTCACTGGGAGGTACCTTTGGAACTAGAAATCTCTGAGCTGGGCTCTCCAAAGGAGAGAGACCAACCATCTTAGTTTGGAGTGGGACTGACACTCCAATTTGGTCATGGTCTCTTGACTAAGGGTTGCTCAGTTTATGAGAGGTAAAGTAAAGAACCAGGATCCACATCCCTCGACCTGCCCTGCAGTAAGATTGGCTTTCAGAGGAATCTGACTATAGTGGAGGAGTTAGGGGAAGGCAATTGTAATCAGTCTTAAGCATACAACCATGGAGAAGGAAGAACATCCAGGAAAACAGAAACCACTAACAAATGCAAATGGTATAATAGGGAATCATGGATACTGACCAGTGCAAAACTGGTCTGTGGGGAGCAATGTTGACACTGGTGTCTGGTCAACAAGCCTTCTTGTATTGACTTGGTAACTGCATGCTAGTAGCAGGTGAGAAGAGATCTCTGTGAATAACACCACTAACATTAGGATACTTCTCCCAGGCATGGACATCATTTTGTTTTAAGCATTAAGTGAGATAATATCATCTTCTTTTCTTTCTCTTCTGCCCAAAGGGCCCTCCCAGTTGCAGCTTTAAAATTGCTTCCTTGGTAAGCTTTTACTCTGAGGCATGGAAGTTTCAGCCAGTACCTGATCATGCTCCCTGCTGGGGATGCCTCACTGAATAGACCAGAGAGACCTGCAAATGTAAGAGTTTAGTGCAGAAAGCATCTGGTTCCTAACTTGTCCAAGGGAGCCAAGCAGGACAGAGCTGATGATTGCCCTGGCCAGTGGGAGTAAGAGCCAGGCACCTGTCAAATCTGCATTGCCCACTTTCCTATGCCCTGCTCCCTAGCATGCCTGCTATAAGAATGACAATTCACACCACCACCTCCTTCCACAGAAAGCCAACTGCCAGGATCCCCTTAAATTCCTTCTCCAGCAGACATTTTGATCCCTAGGAAAGTTTATCCCTGACCCCCTTTTGGTAGGAAGAAAAAAATGCCCCAAAAGGAAAATGATGATGTCTTTTCTTCTTAGATGAGGTTTTTAAATACAACATGCCCATTCTTTTGCTTTGGGAAGAAGGGAGGGTACATGGTATTGACTGTGTGTGTGAGGTGTGGTGAGGGAAGGGAATTTGAATGTATATATTTATCTGGTATCTGGGTTTTGAGAAACTTGAAATCTATCTGGAAGGACTGGCCCTCTTCTTTCCTCAGTCCTAAGTTAAATGTTAGTAAATACTTTGTGGGTTCTTTCACTTCTGGGTGTTATCAGATAGTCTGGCCTCCTCTGTCTCAGGAAATGCTCCCCACTGATTGGCCTTTTGGCTTAGGACATAGGCACTGGCTTGGGCATCAAAAGAACTAAGCTCAAGATCAGCTGTGTTGATAACTCATTTGGGTTTCCAGCAAGCTTTTTCCCTTGCTGGGTTTCAGTGCCCTCATTTGTAAAAAGAGGGGGTTAGACGTCACCTCCAGAATGCTCTGATATTCATGAATTTGGCTATACTTAACTTTGTGGAGCCAGTGGCCCAAATCTGAACCAAGTAAACCTATTTCAACTTAGTTTCTATGAACCAAGTAAACCTATTTCAACTTAGTTTCTTTCTTTACCCAGAAAACAAGCAGAGCATAGTACTGCAGACAGCCCAGGGAATAGGTCTTGTTTTTAGAAGAGAGCCTTGAGATGACACCGGCATGCATGCTGGGCACATTCCTACACTATAACCACAAGGAGCCTGCATTTATTTGTTGTTGTTTTTAATTGCAAACTTTTCTAACAATCTGCCCTTTAGAAATGATTGCCCCTCTCTGAGGATCAGATCACAGCCTAGGCAGTTCTCAGAAAAAATTAAATGAAGAATGCTGAGCCTGGAATCTATGATTAGGGTGCCTGTCTAAGTAAAGATGATCGTGTACTTTCCCAAATGGGTCAGCTGTGGCCCCAGATATCCACAGCGGAGTGGTAAATGATTCACGCTGGCTTGATAGCCTCTCTAATGCTAGATTTACAGCTGGATTTAGGGCTAAATGTTGAAGGTAAATTTGAAGGAGCAGAAAAAGGCTAGAGAGGGAATTGGGAATCACGGGAAATTCCATCAAAGCTTTTCAGAAGGAGGAATCCATTTTACCTTTGTCGATGACTGTGGTTTGCTAGGATCAAGATCAAAGGAATCACCGTGGGCAGAGCCATGACAAATGCGAGGCTCAGTCTGGTGAAACCTAGCATTAGCCCCTCTCTTAGGCTGCCGTCTAGACTGGAAGTGGGTGCTTGTGCCAGACCAGGCTGAGTATGTAGTCAAGGTGCTCCTTCATGACCGGAGAGAGGAGGTATTAAAGCTCTTCTTGATCCCCACAGGGAAGTCCAGGGCCAGCCAGGGCCAGCCCTGTGAGGCCCAGCGTGGTCATAGCCCCAATCAGAGGAGCAGTTTTGTAGGAAATAGGGGACATGAAGTAAGCATAGAGATAAATAGTTGAAAAAAAATGCAGAACTGTTTGTTAATAAATTCCAACTGCTTTGAGTTATGCATCTCCTTCTCCCTCCCTGACAGTTTTAGAAGACTCTTCAGAATTCTGTTAAGTTCTTTACTTGCAGGCCCAGAGACTTTTGAACGGATATTAACCAAAAACAGCTAACTGGTAACTTTTTTTTTTTTTTTGTCCATATGGTTTTTCAGAGCTTCAGTTAATGTTCTAAGACAATTCAAGTAGCTGATGAAGGGATATCCTGGACTCTGAATGGGCAATGACATGACACTTTCCACATTGTCTCTTTCATAGCATGTCAGCATTGACCAGTGTTTAAATCTTTATTTGCCTTTTGAGAATACCAGTATAGAAAAAAGCGCAAGAGAAAAAAATACCAATGACACTTTCCAAGATTTAGTGCATACGTTTTCTCATGTGACATTTACACTGACCTGGCAAGGTAGGCAGAGGGTATTCTCCTGTGCATTTTAAGCCTGGAACTAAGAGAACTAGAAAAAGACTCACGACTCAGTGTTTTCATTTTGTTTGGGTAAATACCCAGTAGTGGAATTACTAAGTCATATGGTAATTCTATTTTTAATTTTAATTTTTTTATTTTTTAAAAGATTTTCACTTATTTATTTGACAGAGTGTGTGTGAGAGAGAGAGACAGAGAGTACAAGCAGGAGTGAGGCAGAGGGAGAAGCAGACTCCCTGCTAAGCAGGGAGCCTGATGCAGAGCTCCCATCCTAGGATCCTGAGATCATGACCTGAGCTGAAGACAGACGCTTCACTGACTGAGCCACCCAGGCACTCCTCTATTTTTAATTTTTAAAGGAAATTCCAGACTGTTTTCCACAGTGGCTGCACCAATTCACATTCTTACCGATAGTGCATGAGAGTTCCTTTTTCTCTACATCCTCTCCAACACTTGTTAATTCTTGTCTTTTTGACTCTAGCCATTCTGACAGGTATGAGGTGATATCTCATTGTGGTATTGATTTGCATTTCTCTGATAATGAGTGACACTGGGCATCTTTCTTCTATTGGTCATTTGTATGTCTTCTTTGAAAAAAATGTTTACTCAGGTTCTCTATCCATTTTTAAATTGGATTATTTGTATTTTTGGTGCTGAGTTCTTTATTTATTTTGGAAAACAAAAACACTAATTTGGAAAGACGACTGCATCCCTGTATTTATTGCAGCATTATTTACTGTAGCCAAGATATGGAAGCAACCCAAATGTTCATCCATAAAGAAATGGGTAAAGAAGATGTGGTGTGTACACACACGCACACGCGCACACACACACACACACAGACACACAGACACACAGAGGAATATTACTCAGCCATCAAAAAGAATGAAATCTTGCCATTTGCAACCACATGGATGGATCTAAAGGGTATAGTGCTATGTGAAATAAGTTAGTCAGAGAAAGACAAATACCGTATGATTTCATTTATATGTGAGATTTAAGATAAAAAACATAAAGAAAAAAAGAGACCAAAAACCAGACTCTTAAATAAAGAGAACAAATTGGTAACTGCCAGAGGGATGTGGGAGGGGGATGGGTGAAATACATAAAAGGGAATCAAAAGGCGTCTGATGAGCACTGAGTAATGTCTAGAATTGTTTTAAATCACTATATTGTCCACCTGAAATTAATATAATACTGTTGTTAATTATACTTTGATTAAAACAAATAAATAAAGTTAGGAATCAAGATTTCAATTCTGTTTCTGTTAATAATTTCAGTGTCATTCAAAGCAAATCTCACATTCATTTTCTGTGAATTTGTCTTTAAATTGAGAGTGCTAAGGTGGGGGGTGGCTGAAGGTGACAGTATATCAACCCCCAGATAATTGTACCCATTATAGTGTAGTCACCAGAAAGAATAGTTTGTAGCCTTGACAAATGACAGTAAAGGATATAGTACAAAAATGACCGTGATGTAATACTAAATAAAGTGTCAAACACAAGACTATATACTGAGTTTACAGTTGGCAGTACATGTATGTAGAGAAAGGGAAAAAGAAACAATGTAAATTTTAGCTAAGTTCACAATAAGATAAGTATTCAAGTATTTTCAGATTTTCTGTGATATTATTAGCTATATCATTTTTTACATATCTAAATATAGATGAATCTGGGAAGTGAAAAATAAATACCACCCCACTCCCCTCCACCACTCCAGATCCCCAGCTCTACAAAGGGATTTGCCTCTTACTAAAGTCATGAGCAAGTTATCAATTCTGAACTTTAGTTCACTTAACTCTAAGAGTACGATAGAAATCTTAACTTAAAAATATTAAGTTCTTACTTTGTACTAGTTATCCTGAGCATCTTCTCTTATACTAATATATTAAATTCTATTATAACCCAAGAAGTAGGTCTGATTATTATTTCTATTTTACCAATCAGAAAACCGAGGCACAAAAAAGTTAAATTAGGTCACCCAGCCATGGGTGGAGGATTTCTTAGCAAATTAGGATAGAATAATTCCAAAGCCCATAGTGTGACCACTGAGCCAGACTACTTCAAGGGATGGTTACATCCCTTGGGAAAGCTGCTTTTGTAGAACTGGTACATCACAGGTACTACATAGATCTTAGATTCATTGATTTCTAAGGCTGAAAAGTACATCTGTTTAAATACAAAGCTGAAGACAGAACAACTGGGTGCTAAAAACTTTAGTGTAAATTCATCATTGGTTGCTAACTTCATTGGAGTTAGTCCATTGGGATTAGTCCATTGGGGTTATTGATCACAAAAAGATAATTTTGGGAATCACATGACTAAATTTAGAAATGTGTGTTTTTGTCTAAAGCAAAGTCATCCTGAACATGTTTTGATATTATCTAGAATTTCTGATTTCTTTCACAAATATCTAGAACTTAAAACCTGAGCCCACCGTACCTAGAAAATCTTTTAAAATCTTTTTCTCTTCCAGTAATCTCTCCTCCCAAGATTGGTGTGGTAGGTGACAGGGAGATGGCAAAATATTTAGAATACTGAATCCACATAGTTCTGACACCTTTCCTTGGAAAACCTTATTTTATGTGAGCTAGTTGATGTCCCTAGAATCTCAAATGCCCTTTAACCATGAGTTCTATAGGCTTGCTCAATAACTTAGATATTTAGTGCTTAGAAGCTGCATGTTGCCAAGCTGACTCAGCACCAAGAGGTTTAAATTGAAGTGAAATCTCCAAACCCAGTTAGGAATGAGTTTTGGCTACTTGTGTTTTTCTTATATAGATGACTTATATAGCAGGTGAGAAGATATCATCTTCTACTGAATAAGGCAGCCTGATATTTAAGTTTTGTGTGAGGACTGTTTACAAGTGACCACGTGAATTTGGGCAAGTAGTTGAACCTCTGTGAACCTCATCTGGAAATGGAGTGGATTATATTAATTAAACACTACACTTCCTCCCTTAGAAAATCAAAATCCTAAGATTAGGTTAAATTATTCTCATTCTAGTGAAAGATTATTACTACTACCCATTTAAGAGACAGGCAATGTTATATATCTTTCATCTAAAAGGAAGTCAGAGAGTGCCTGGGTGGCTCATTCTGTTGAACATCCAATTCTTGGTTTCAGCTCAGGTCATGATCTCAAGGTCCTGAGATCAGTCTTCATGCTCAGCATGGTGTGTGCTCTAGGCTTTCTCCCCCTCTCCCTCTCCTTAGCTATATCTCTAAAATAAATAAGTAAAATTTTATATAAAATAAAAATAAATAAAAGGAAGCAGCAAAAATGAAATAGCAACGTAGGAGGTAGGCTGATTGTTTACCAGGGTGTCTCCCATTATTTAAGTCCGAATAATTCCTGATTTCACGGCTACCCTCCGTTCTCTTTGACAGGTTTAAACTAAAGAATTAAGAGTTAGGTGCTCAACTGCATAATAAATGTGTATTATATGGATGGTGTTCTGGATTTTAGTTGGGAGGAGAAAACCTTCATAATGTTAGAAGTGGAAACCATTACTGGTACAAGTCTTGTTAACTGGATTTTGCCTTTTTAGTTTCCCTTATTTGAAAAGTCCTTTTCCTCCTTTCTCTAGCTTCCCTCCCTTTAGGTTGAGCCTCCCATGAATTTTATGACTCATCCAGTTCATTTTTCTATCTAAAAGATTAAAGCAGGGATTGGCACCCTCTTGGGACTAGCCTGCTAATGTTCATTTATTCCCTGGAATTTAGGGCTTCCTTTGCCAGGAGTAATAACCCTCCTCCTCACTCAGACCTCTCTGGCTATAGAATATTGATGCCAGCCTCAGGCAAGGGAAGGCAGGAAAGGAAAGAATAGACAGGAATGTAATTGTTGATAGGCTTGTTAATATTTTTCTGTGGAGGATCCTGACACTTGGAAAATGTGTGCTGATTTTCAGATCACTCTTTAAGAAAGGTAATCCTGGAAAAAAGAAAGTATTTGTAGTTTTGAAGCATCTCTGCCTTGAGAAATAGAGAAAGAGCGGGGGCAGCTGGGTGGTTAAGTCTGCTAAGCATCTGACTCTTGATTTTGGCTCTGGTCATGACCTCAGGGTGACATAGACCCCTGCGTCGGGCTCCAGGCTGGGTGTGAAGCCTGCTTGGGATTCTCTTTCCCCCTCTCCCTCCAGCCCTCCCCCTTTTTTTCCTCTAAAAAAGAGTGTTGTGGGGGGGAGAGAGAGAGGGTTAAAAACAACCAAAAACTAGTGAAAACCAGGAGGAGCTTGAGGAACAAACCTACACAAAGCAGTGCATCAGGAAAGAGGATGGAACAGTTCCTCTCTCTTTCTGTACTCCTTTTCCTTCCCTTAATTATCAGTTTTCATGAATAAGTGAATATATGGATAATGACCCACAGTTGAATGAGTGCATTTCTGAATGAGTAAGTGGGTGATTCAATCATAGGTGTTTCCAAAAACTGACTCGTCTTCAGTATCAACTAGAAGTCCTTTTATAATAAAAACCCCTGGGATGTCCCCCTGAAATTCTTTAAGTCACAAATGAAGCCCAGAGATCTGTATTTTTCAGCTGCTTCCCAAGTGATTAAAATGGTCAGCCACATTAGGGAACCCAAGGCCTAATGCCCAGCCATAATCTAGATTCTGTTTCTCTTCCTTCCCACTCTTAATGAAGGCCCCACACTGATTTTCCCCATACTGGATTTAGTTGAAGATTAATTAATCAATTGTTATTCCCTTCTTGATCAAACCAGCTAATTCCCCTGCCTGCCATCCTTATTATGTTCCCAGTGAAACTTAGTGATATTTTGCAAGAATTTATCTTAGAAGCTTTTATTTTTAATTGTTTTTTATTTTAATTCCAGTAGTTAACATATAGTGTTCTATTAGTCTTGGGTATACAATATAGTGATTCAACAATTCTATATATTACTCAGTGCTCATCTTGACAAGTGCTCATCTTGACTCTTTAATCCCCACCACCTATTTCATCCATTCCTCCCACCCACCACCCCTCTGGTAACCATCAATCTTAGAAGCCTTTAAATTAGAATAATCAGAGATTCCCCATCCTGTTCTATCTCCATTTTCTGAAATTGTCCACTCATAAATAAGCCAAGAGTCCTATTTCTTAGTTCACTTGTTCATTTTTGGTTAGAAATAAGGATGCTTCTGAAATCCATGGATGTTAGAAATGCCTGAACTCATCTCTCTTTCCCCGCTTAGTCATATGTATTTATTTAATAAATATTGAACATCTCTAGTTTGCTAAAACACTGAAGATACAGAAATGACAGATATCATCCCTTTTCTTAAGGAATTTACAGACTACTGGGTAACTTGCTTAAGGAAATGATTATTCCACAATCCAGGTATGGTAAAAAAATATGCATAGATTAGGAAAGTTGGAGTATATGTTCATTCAGAGGATGATAAGTGTTGATGAACAAAACAAAAACCAAGATTTAGATAATGAGGAAGGACTAAAGCACTATGTCCACAGTTATAGAGATGATGCCCTTAAAACCTTGGAGGACTGAAAGCAGAGCTATGTGTATGTTAGAGGGGGTGGTGGTGAAGATGACATTGGAGGTGTAGATAGAGACTGTATTATGAAGTACTTTGAATATCTTCCTAAAATTTTGGATTGTAGACTGAAATGGTGGGAATCTCATAAGGGACTTGAGCATGAGATGGATCCAAACATATATGTATGTTTGAAGAAATACTCTCTCGCTATTGTATGGGGTTTGCCTGACCTGAAATTTGTCAGACTGGAAGCTTCAGGACTATCAGGGAAGTGATAAGGACCTGAAGAAGTCACTCTCAGGAAATCTAAAGAGAAGGGACAAAGAAAAAAACCAAAGTGTTAGAAATAATCACTAAACCTTGGCAACTTGTGGGTATGTTTGTAAATGGCATGGGTGACAGTGGCAAAGTAGGGGGACATTGGAATGGCTCTTGACCACCTTGGAGAATGGTGGTGTGATTCATGGAACCAGTCATTTAACTGAACTTTTTCATTTTTTTTGTGGTATCCAGAGAAAATGCTGAGAGCATCACAATGTGAGAATCCAAATCCAAGAGCTTGAGCAAGTAGCTTTTTTTTCCCTCTCTCTCTCTCTCCCTTCCTTCCTTCCTTTCTTCCTTCCTTCCTTCCTTTCAAGTTCTTATCAAGGTTGAAAAATCTTCTAAGCACACATGAAAGAAACAGCAGGGCCAAGACTACTTTGAACTTACTGCACATGATTCCTTTCATATAAGACATGCTTGACAAACATTAATTAAGTCTCCAAGCACCCCTTTGAAGTGATGTAGGAAATATGTACAGGTGGGTAAACTGAGGCCCTAGGAACTGGAAGGAGAGCCTGAGGACATACTAGGGCAGGTGCAGTGTTTGAAAAGACCCTCATATGAGGCCCTTGTTTCTCTGATGAGGCCAGATGTAGGTGCTTGTTTCCTAGCAAAGGTCTTCCAGCAAGTTCTCTAAACCAGGCAGGATGAGGCAGGCTGGTTAATTTACTCCAGTGGCCACATTCTGTGGCCTCAGACATGGAAGCCATAGGCCCTATCGCACATCATGTCTACCTATAGTCCAGACCCATCATCTCCTTCCTGAAATCTACGCTATGTTGTAGCCTTTCTGATGTTTGCTTTGTCTGGTGGTCAAGAAAGTTGAAAGGTGAAAGTGCTTGACCTGAGTCAAGTAACCTGAGTCATTTTTGTATCTGAATTCCTGCCTTTTAGCTTTCCTTATTTTTTTCAAGCTGACCTCTTAGGTTTACTGTACAAGGCATTACAGAGTAGGAGTGGGCACATGGAACAGTACAGCTGTGATGCTGGCCTGTCAGCAGCAACCTTGGGCAAGCTTATGAGGAGCTCTGCAGCTGAAATGGCCCTTCAGAGTTGTCCCTATTGCTTATGATGGCTGAGCCTTTGTACTTCGACAATTACCAGTCACTGGACATGGCTACCCTGGGAAGGGCTGTTGCCAAACCAACCTCTGAAGAGGCTGATGGCTGAAGGCTGTGCACAGTTCACATTAAGAGCCTCATCTTTTGCTTGCTAAACCAGATGCATTCAAAAACATGGGTCTTGATCACTTCTACCTACTGTATAAGTATTGACGCTACTTAGATAGTTATTCTGGCTATCCATATATTTATTGCACCTATAGCACCTGTGATGCAAGAAATGTTAGGTGATACAATGATAAAAGAATAAATCCTTGTGGTCAGGAAGCTCTCAGTGTAGGAAGGGAGACACAAAATAAATAGAAACAGAATCAGCTCAGAAATAGCTAAATGCTTCAGGAAATAGAAGAATAAGAGAGAGGAAATATCAAAAATAAACATAAACACATATGTTGTTGAAGAGAAAAAGATGGGAAGACCTGCTCTCATCCAGTGGCATAAAAGGTCTTCATGATAATCTAACAAGATATGCAGATCACCAGCAATTTAGGAGATTACAAAGTTAAGTGACATGCTTGAAATTTATGTCAAATCATTGAAAACTTATTTTCATAGTGCAGTAGACCTTCTTGGCAAAGGGAATGAATTAAAAATAATCACTCAGAGAAAATAACATGTTTTTAAATGGGAGGAGTTGGAGTTGGTGGAATTGTAAACAGTGAGTTTTCTGCATAATACAACAGTAACATGAAGTGAATATTTCTTTACTGACTCTTTTTATTTCTAATATTTTCTTCTGAATCCATTGTCCTTTTTTACCTTATTAGAAGTTTTAAAATTTTTTTCCAGAAACATTTCTTAAAGAAATCTTTGACTACAAGCATATTCAGTTGCCTTACTGAATGTAATGGTCTCTTGAAAATCCCATTCCAGTTAAAATTTCTAAGGAATCCATTCAGAGATGAGAGGCATCTAGACATTTTGTTCATTAGTTTGGTTAACCATTGGTTTTTCATTTTATTTACTACATTTTCCTCTTTCTGTATGATTTAGCTCTCTAAAACATTTGGGCGGTTTGCATGAAAGGGGCTATATCATGAATGCTTTTAAGGTTTATATGATTTATACATACAACCCTCATGATTCATGTCTCATATGGCCATGTTGGTGGATTTTTTTATTAAATTCTTGATTTATGTGAAATAGATAAATACACGGATCATTCAGAACAAGGGTGTCTGTGTCTGGGAGTAGTGAGGGGAAGGACGGGAAGGATTTGGATGCATGAATAACTCCCTATTGGTCCTAATGGGATTTGCACAAGGAAGACTCCTGTATTCCAAGATACAACCTTTCTTCATCCTAACATGTGGTTAGGTATATGTTATTGATATCATAACTTTAATTTCTGAGCCATGTTAAATAGATATGTGTTTTAGATGCCCCCTTAAGGAATGAAACATGAAAGAATATGTCTTTTTTCTTTCCCCCTTCCCATGTTATAAATGACAGAATTCCTTGACATTCTAAAATGTCTTATCTACCTGATTTTTAAATCTCTTGAAGGATGCACGTTCGTCTTTCTTTGTATTACAACAATCTCTTATGTTTAATCAGTATTTACCGTCCTAATAGCAGCAAAGCAAACCAAGAATTCTTCTTAACAATGGGAGCATTTCATAGAAGACGATACTTAAATCAGGTTTCCTCTAGTAGTAATAAAATATTTTCAAGCCCACTCTCAGCTGAAGAAAGGCACTTTCACCCTGCTCAAAGCTGGAGTTGTGTGAGAAAGTGTGCATGTGCATGTTTCAAATAACCAAACCAATAAGTCCTATTTTTCTCCTTATTATAATCAAGGGAACAAGCATTCTAATAAAATTGTGTTCAACAGTTCCTCTATAAACTCCCTCCCTCATCCTAGCTCCACCTGGTATAATATAAAATGTAATATATTTTAGAGGCGTTTTTAATAAAACTTTGTCAGATGACTCTATGTGGCAACACAATTCATTTATAGTTTCCTATTAGTTCACCTTTATAGAGGTTTTAGTCTTTCCTATCTCATGGGATAAAAGAGTCACATTTTTTTTTTCATAACCAACATGTATTTCCATTGATTTAATCTCTCCATTTCTTAGTGTTTCACATGTAAGAACAAAGTTGCGGGTAGGGGAAGCAATTAGCTTGCCCTTACCCCTGTGATATTAAGATTGATATTTTATATGAACCCTGACTTGCCCTGATACTTTTTATTATAAGGCCCTATATAAACTCCATTATTTGTAAAGATGGAGAAAGGAGGGAGGAGCTAATTCATGATTTGTTCTTATTAACATAACTGCACAATTATTCTGTTATCCTCAGGGTCAAAATAGTGTTATTCAGAATGACTTCTTGTGTAGATAAGATGACTCAGAGGATGATGAGAATTTGGAATGACTTCCTGGCAAGAGAAACTTATGTGAGTCATGATGTAAGCATGGGATAAGAAGTATCCAAATTAGAAGGGTCACTCTAGCAATGGCTGAAACTCAACTGCAAACACTTTGATGTTCACTCCTATCTATTTTTTAAGGGCATCTTATAGTCCAGTAGAGGGACAATTAGTTTTCTGGGAAGCTCATTGCTTCTTAGACTTCCCACCAATTCCTCTGCTTTTTCAGCTCACAGGGGAGATGGATTTGCGTGGAGGTACCATTAGATCTGTTTGACTCATGACCACATTCCACCTGTCATCTTAAGGCCATTTGATTCTTGGCCATGTGCACTCTTGTAGGTGATAACCAGCAGAGTGGAAGGCTGAGAAGCAAAACTATTGAAGAATCTCCCCAGGCTTAGATATTGGAGGCACTAGATAACCTCCACACAGCCCCCCAAACTAACTGGCTACTTAGTTTGGGGGGCTCAGTGCAAAATGAAAAGCAGAGCATCTTGTTAAAAAAAATTAAGAGAGATTTAAAAATGGTGAGGGTAGAACATTAAATCATGGGGACCTTTTAAACATGGGGCCCCAGGTTTCTTTCTTTTTTTAATGAAGATTTTATTCATTTATTTGACAAAGAGAGAGGGAGAGAGGACACAAGCAGGGGGAGCGGCAGATGGAGAGAGAGAAGCAGGCTGTCCACTGAGCAGGGAGCCTGATGTGGGGCTTGATCCCAGGACCCTGGGATCAGGACCTCAGCTGAAGGCAGATGCCTAACCGACTGAGCCACCCAGGTGCCCCTGGGCCCCAGGTTTCTACACAGGTTGCTTCCAAGAAAGCACCCCTGCCTGCCTTCAGATACTTCTAGATGTGAGAGTAAAAGTCAGGGATTTTGGCTAAATATCTATTTAAGGAGAAGTTAGACACCAAATTCCCATTTCTACTCCACAGGTTTGGGCTGTTGTCCTTCTCCGTCCCAAGCAAGATGCTGAAGATGAACATTTAGGATATGGACCTTGATATTCCCATAGTTTGCTGCATGTAATTGAATCAGTAAAATTATTTCCCTAAGCCTCAGATTCCTCATTTTTAATATGGGAGTTTAAAGTAGATTTTTAAGATTTTTAAAAACTTTAATAATCATTAAACTATTCAAAAGCAAGACAGAAATTTTCAAAAGCAATCATTGTGGGGTTTGAAGCAGCCTTTTGGAAATTTTTGGCCAAGAAGAGATTCTTGGAATAACTGATCATTAACATTTTTCTCTAAGGATAGTTGTGATTTTGTTAAAAAGGTAGTAGTGTGTTGAAGTAGAGCATGGAAGCTTGGAACACTGAGATGAATGATGGCACTGTCTCCTATTAGCTGTGTGATCTTGGGCAAGCATCTTATTTTCCTGAACCTCCTATAAAATGTGATCAGTAGTAAGTACTTGTATCAGATTGTTGCTCAGCAGTTCAGTAAGATAATATATGAATGGTACTTCTTAGGGTGCCTGGCACATAATGAGCATTCAATGAATGTGATTGCATGTGGATTGTAAATGTTATGATGATGGTGGAAGCCATAGGTGTTAAAAAGGTGGGAGCCAAAATGAAACCAATCTGTGCTGGAATCTTCTTACCACCACAACCTGTGAGAATTTGGGCAAGTAACTCAACCTCTTGGTACCTGTATCAGTTATCTCTCACTGAGTAACAAACCAATCCAGAACTCAGTGACTTAAAATATCTATCATTCTTGCTTATGTGACTACACGGGAGTCAGCTGAGCTAGGCTGGACAGCTGTGCTTCAATTTGAACATCTAGTTGACTGGCCTACTTTCTGGCATTTGGGCACAGGTCTGCTTTCCATATTTGCTATCTGCTTGGGATTAGCACTCTGGGTAGAGCATGATATTTTCATGTTAATGGTGGAAGCATATAAGTAAAAGGTCTCTATGTAAATCCATGTGAAGGTTCTTCTCACTTATGGCTATGAACAACCTATTGGCCAAATCAAGGCACATGGCTGAGCTTAAAGAGATTGGGCAAGGAAACATACTTCACTCTGATAGTGGGAACAACTTGTATGGCCAAGGGTGTGGATAGAGAAAGGAAAAGATCCAGGGCCAGTAATTCAGTTTTCTTGTATGTAATATGGGGTTAATGATTTCCCTCATAGACTTGTTTTGAGGATTAAATGAGATAATGTAAAGTGTTTAAGACAAGGCACGTACATAATTAGCACTTAATAAATGTCAGCTATGTTTGTAATGATGACTCTGATCACTCTATGACCCAAATTTATAATGAAATATTTTAGATGAGAAAGGCATATGTGGTTAAAGATAGTTGGAAAAGAGTTAGTGGTGAAATTTTTAGCTAGACCTCAGCAGAAAGGAAGGGAGAAGGGTATTCCTGGATGGGGAAGTACAAAAGCTAAAAGCCTAAATACAAAATAAAGTGGACTTATGATGTCCTTTGTGTTTAGGGTTTTAGGTGAATTAACCACCTTTCACTTCCAAAATTTTTCTTTTAAAATCCTCAAAGTGAATTGTCATTCACAGCCCTGCTGTTGTCTGGAAAGAGAACAGAGCATGTGTATATAATAAACCAGTTGTAAATCTGTGTTCTCTGCTTGGAACTTCCTTAAGCATTTCCCTTACCCAAGCAGGTGCTGCTTCCCATGTGTCTGGTTCCATTCTGAATGGACGGCTTGTCTTCAGGAATCCAGGATGCTAGGAATTATGAAATACTCCTTAAGGGCTCAGTCTTAGGTGTAGCCTTGAGGATGGCTATTGCTATGAGTCTCTGAATTCTATTATTCATGAACAGTGGAAATTTGAGGCAGAAGAGACTGTAAGCAATTAATATTTAAGCTGTTTCTTTCAATCTTCTTTCATATACCATGCCCAATCCTCCCAGTTCCACCGTCCTGCTACTTTGATTGCACTGAGGTGTGCTGATGAACTAACAGAGGCAGAGAGCCTGCTGCTCACACAGCCCAGCTCCTCCAGGCCTGTTAGCATCCCCCTCAGTGGCCACAGCCTGAAGGAAGGGCTTTCCTCTCCTCCTAGGTAACATATGTGTACCCTGAATATGTTCTTTTCTTCAGAAAAGTCATACACAGAATAAAGTCAAGCATGGAGCCAGAGCTTGGCACTCTTTCAGGTATGACATTGTCCTCTCGGCTCTCTGCTCATCTCACCCCACCCTTCTGTAAGAAGCATGGTTTGAAAACCTCTCTTCAATAGCCTTATGGTTTTTAACTCTAGTCATATAAATCCATTTTGAGAAATCACTATGCAGAAAGCCATTTTATCGGATTACTCCAGTTGACACTGGTGCTAAGGTTACTGTGCCCTTACACACTACTGAAGGGTTGCAAATGAAAGTAGATGTTGGTGACAGCCAGCAGTTATTTAACAAATATTTGATGTGGTGGATAATGTCATTTGCTGGCTAGATTCCCCCTCCAAGATGAAGGGACTCGTTCTCCCCAGTTACTGGGGGAACATTTCTTAGCTAACATTTGTCAGCTACATATTTCTCTGGTCTTTTTGCCCTCAGATGGAGAGGGGCACTTCTCCTGGGGATAGCCCACATCCATGACTGATGATCAGTGGAAAACAGTGTTTTTGCTTCAAACTTAGAAGGACTCTTTCAGCTTCAGAGCTGCCCTTGGGTTTCTCTAGGACTTCTGTTGTACCTTATCCCTCTGCTCAGTCGTGTATCCCTCACTCCCCCACAGGTGTTAACACTGAGAACACTCTGCAATCAACTTCTTGACACAAATCTCTGGATATACTAGTGGATACACCCAGAAATATGTCCTATTACACTTGCCAACTGCCATTTGGCTCCTGGAACTTTTCACACCTTAGCTCATTTAATTTACACAGTCACCATCCTGAGCACTTGAGGAAACTGAAATTGGATAGTAACTTGTACAAGATATCTCTCTTGGTAAGTGGCAAAAATGTCTGCTTTTCTCCAAATCCTATAATCTGTATGCTACCTCATAGTTAAGAGCACAGGCAGCTTGAAGTACACAAAAATGTAGACTATTTGTTGAACAATTGAATAAATGAGATGTCAGAGCAGATAAAAAGAAGGGTGTCAGATGTACTCAGTGAAATGATCTTTCTGTAGGAGCATCAGGGATGAGTGCCAGTGATTCTGCACAGAGGCTCAGATGTGTCTGGTGCGCTGAGAGGTCTGCAACCCTGGGGTTAATCACAGCTTCACACTTGTGTCCAGGGTGGGCATACGGGGGGAAGAGGTGGCACATACCTCCCACATACACGTGTGGGTTATTTGAGGAGAGTTTAAAGAAGGGAATACTTACAGAAGTGGAAGATTTAAAAGAGACCAACAAGGGGTGGGTGAAGCTCCTTGAGTCTAGTACCAGCAGAGAGCAGTTGCCACCTAGGAGATTGAAGAGGGAAGGTAGGGGAGCAGCTGTAGGATAGAGGCACTAAAATTGTGGGAGAAGACTGCTGGACAGGAGCATTTTGTGGAGGACTGCATTCAAACTACAGACTGATGAAAAGAGACACAGGAGAAGAAATACTATTCTCCACTCCTGCCCTCTCATATTCTATTTACCAAGGAATATAAGCCAGAGGTCATGTGTGCTGGTTTCTGTAGTCTTTGCATAGTAGCTTCTTGGGCTCAAAGCAGCATGGGCTATAGAGAAAGAATCTTGTGGGACAAGTGGAAGGTTCTGGCACAACACTGAAATGAGGGAGTTGGTTTCTAGAGACATTGAAACAAAGACACCAAGTAACACTTATTTCATGGTCAAATGCCAAAACATGACCCAAAGTTGGGGAGGATATATCTTCTCTACTGTGAAAAAGAATGTGGCCTAAAAGTGGATGAAAGAGACAGCAGCCTTGCCACAGCCCCTGAGGGTTGGCAAGTTAGGCAGCACTGGGAAGCATCGCCCTTGGCATGAATATCAGCTTCAGCAGAAGCCACAAGTTATGACCCTCAAGTGGCTTTGCAAGCCACATTTACCAACAAGGAGAGGCCAGGAAGGAAGAAGAGGTTAAGACTATTTCTGGCTTACATGAAACAAGTTTGGGGACTCTCAGAAATGAGTGAGAAAAAGTCGAGGTGGAGTCTGCAGTGCACTGGGTGGCAGTGGGACATGGGAATTAGTAAGAGGAGATGTTACCGATAATGTAATGCCTTTGAACCTGGTGAAATCTGGGGAACAATTTAAACATAAGATCATAGAAATTTAGAGAAAGAGGAACCAGAAGTCCAGGCCAGAAGTGAATTCATTCAGCACACAGAAAGAGAGGCAGCTCATTCAGTAAATATGTTTGAACACCTGTAAGCCAGGTCCAGGCTGCTAGTACTTCTTAACCAGAGGTCCACTGAACCGTAAGAGGTCTATGTATATTATATATGGTGCTGTGGACTGAGAAGGAAAAATAGTGCATTTATTTTCTCTAACCTCTTCCTGAGACTCACCATCATTTCCTTCAATTATAAATGTAGGCAACAAAACACGGTAGGAGTAATACAAGGATATATCCTTTTATCACATGATTATTGTTTATATTCATTACTATTTGAAAAAATGGTAATTTGATTAATGTATTAATAAAGAAGCATTATACTCTTAATTTTTGTAAAATATTTTAACCCTGTTTCAACATGATTTATTTCCTTTTTAATCCTGTGTGTTTTATTTTATACACTTAAACACTAATTGGGAGAAGGAGTTCAAGACTGCTGAAGCGGTTCACGCACAAAAATGTTCAGAACCAAATGTGAGGTACTGGAGACATTATATCAACTTTCGAGAAGCGTGCTTTAGTGTGGAGGAGACATTGAGTTTGCTTTAGTGTGGAGGAGACATTGAGTTATACACATGGTACATTGGGGAGTGCAAAGCTTAGCAGGACTAGCCTTCCTAAGGTGGGGAAAGACTTCATAGAAGTGATTTCTAAATTGAGGTTTAGAAGATAAGAGCACACCCACCAGGTGGGCAGAGGGGTGGGGTCAGGGCAGGAGAGGGCCAGGGAGGGAGGAACAAAGAAAGGGAGAGTTCTTGGTGGAGAACACAAGGTACTGAGGAATGAAAGAGCGTCATGTGGGATAGAGAGGTGGCAGGATAGAGAGCTGGGCAGGAGCCAGGTGAAAGAGTTTGAAGTATTTCTGTGAGTCCTCGGAGACCCATTAAAGGATTCCATCCTGAGGAGGACATGATCACACCCGTATGTCACATTCAGAATATCACCTGGCAGCAGTGGGGATGTTGAGGGGAAGTGTGTGATGGAAATAAGGAAACACCTTGGGACTCTCTTGCTGGCTTCTCGGCTCCATATCACAAGGGCCTCACATAAGGGTGCAGTAGGCTAGCATGGTTGGCCCAGGTGGAAGTCATTGAATAAATTTCCAAAACACCCTGAAGGCTTCCAGTGACTTTCTTCTAAAGGCATTCTCTGGCAAAAAGAGAATGCTTGGCCTATGCAAAGACTCTGAAGGGCTAAGAGAGATAATGTCCAGGAACAACCCTCAAGAATGAGGGATAGAAGTTGGTGGATGGATACTCCTGTTCCCTCAACCCCAGGCAGACTATTCTGAGGTGTCTTCTGTGCAGTTGTCAGAGGACACCTGTAGGAGCTCCAGCTGCCCACAGTAATAGCTTGCTGTCCACCTTCTCCACATTCACACTGTTCTTTCTGGGGTCACCTCTCAAATAAACCACTTATACCCAAATCTGGTCTCAAGATCTGCTTTGAGAGAACCCCAGACTAAAACAAAGAGTTTCACTGGGTCTGGAGAAACGAGAACATAGAAGAAAAAAGCTGTGGAAGAGATGGGATTGCAGAACCTTGTCATTCATCAAACATGAAAGTGAAAGAATAGGAAGTATCAAGGATGATGTTAATTTTTCTTTTTACCTTTTATGGCTCATGGAAAGATCTGCAGTTCTCTGAGATAGGAATGATGGAGGAAGAACAAACTGAGGAGAAGGACATGATGAATTTGACACTGGACATGAGATACTAGACAGGGATGTCTAATAGGCAGTTGGAAATACAGAGTAGAATTTATGGAGAGAGGGTCAGGTTGATGGGTCTTACTTAAAATTATCAGGGATTTGGATGATATTTTGCACAGAAAATTTAGGGAACTTGAACCTAGCCTTTTTGAATAGAACAGCTATGGAAGCTGCTGTCTTCCAGGTTGGCCTTCTTCCTCCCCTAATTCCGATTCTGCTACATACTCCTAAACATTGCTCTGACTTAGTGGAAGGCATTTTCCTGCCTAAACTTTTTTCCAGTGATGGAAAGTCAAAAATTTTACAGCTTTTCTGGGAGATGATTGGCTGTAGATGTGTTGACAAGAGTGTGTGCCTGTCTCTTCTTTCACTTTCTACAAGGGCAGTATTATTTGTGGGGCAATCATGTTATTTATCATCTACATCAAGACATTTTGGGAGTAAAAGGAATCACTCTTTATAATTATACCTGGGCAGTAGACGTAAATTGGGACTATTTTAGACAAGTGAAGGTATATGGCTACACGAATAATCTCATTAAAGATATAGAACACAAATATTTCTAAAAGTATATAGATGTAGAAATGAGAGAGTGAGAGATAAGGAAGAGGGCAACAGAGAAAAAGAGGGGGGAAAAGAAATAGGGAAAGAGAGAAAGACAATGAGGATAAGTCATTTATCTGTTTTGAGAGCGCTTTGTGACACATCTCTGACTGGAACATCCTTTTTCCCTTTCTCTGCCTTCCTCACCATCCCCCCAACCCCGTATGCATGTAAGTTTTTTTTTTTTTTAAATCTTAATCAACTTTTTATCTCCAGCTAGTCTCCTGTGCCCAATATATACCAGTCGGTAAATGATGTTTGAAACCATGAATTTTCAGATTCTCTTTTTAAGCACTCCTGAAAATCCCATTTCCTAACCATTCTGGCCCACATGGAATTCTTCCCCCACTGAAGTCTTATGTCATTGCTAGTTTTAATCTCCCAGTTAAATATCTGGTGAAATACTTTGCTGTTCTGTTGATCATTTTAGGCATGGCAATTTGATCTCTACTACTCTATTGCACTGATCCTATTAAAGTGCTCTGACTTTGGTATTTTCTTCCGTAAAATGGGGATAATTATAATGTCCATCTCAGAAGATTGTTGTTATGATTCAATGAGCTAATAATACAAAGAGCCTGACCCATAGTAAGGGCTCATTTGGTGTTAATTACTGTTGTTGTTGTTGTTGTTTTTATTATTTCTTCCAGGATAAGAGATGGCTCCAGAGATGGAGCCATTACACTATTACTATTTGGGCAAAAAATAGGGACTCCATTTTTGAGTGACTTAAAAATATGTTAACCTGTATTTGGTAAAATGGTTTCACTGAATTAACCAGTTCTTCATATTTGGTATACTCATGAATGGTATTCAGTGAACAGTGATCCCAGGTTTTAAAACATGTTTGTGTGTGTATGGGAGTGAAATAAACTAATTTCAATATTTGAAGCTATGTTTCCAGAGTATTCAGTTATCTCTTCCCTTAAAATGGGAGCTTATTGGATGTAGCAAGGCAGGGGGAGAGGGGGGAAATGCCTAAAACCTAAAATTTAAATCTAAAAACCTCATCCAAATTGATCTTCCATGAGTTTTCTAACAGTGAGAAAACTTTTCCCACCATTATTAGTGTTTTTGTTTTTCTGGATTTCATAGCATAAGGGTTAAAATGAAAATTTGTCCTTCAACAGGTAGTATCGGCAGAATTTCTAACTTATGCAGAAATATGAAATTTAGCTGTTCTGAGGCAAGCGTGTGAAAAGGACACCTACAGTGGGGGTTATCTCCCTGCTTGAAGAAACACTCTTTCCCTCATGGCAGAGCTTGAGCTGAAGAACCTTGCATTCTTTGTCTCTAGACTGAAAGTTCCTCAATCCAGCTTTCTGCCCTTTCCCCTTTGAACACATTCTGAAACACATTCATCACCTGCCCCAGTTCTCTCATCTGTAATGGAGGCAAATGCCACATTTTATGTTCTTTTTGACTCTTGTCATCCTTTCTTTCCCTCCTGACTTCCTCACCTGGAATGTGGACAGTATTTTAATACTTGGAACATTACTTCATTTTCGATTCACTTAATCATGCCTTCTCATTGGTATAGAATTATTTTAAACTAGGCTGTCAATAGAACTATTCTATAATTATGGAAATGTTCTGTATCTGCAGTGTCCAAAATGGTAGCCACTAGGTCCATGTGCTCCTGAGCATGTGAAATGGTGGTTAATGCAACTGAGAGCTGAACTTAAAAAAATATATATTTTACTTAATTGTCAGAGAGAGTACACAAGCAGGGGGAGTGGCATCCAAGAGGGAGAAGCAGGTTCCCCACTGAGCAGGGAACCTGATGTAGGACTTGATCCCAGGAACCTGGGATCATGACCTGAGCCGAAAGTAGACACCTAATCAACTGAGCCACTTGGGTGTCCTTGAAAGCTGAATTTTTAGCCCAATTTTATTTTAATTTAATTAATTTAAATCATCAAGGCAGCTGGTGACTACCATATTGGACAGTGAACTTATACTATCTTTTCCTTCTAAGATTTCATCCAAATTATAGTTCCCAGGGAAAACACAAAAATGAACAAAAATGTTATTTATTTATAGTCACAGTTACTGTTTATATTTATTTATTTTTTAAATTATGTTTTGTTAGTCACAGTTACTGTTTAAACCATGTGTCTAGATAACCACAAAGAAAAATTTACTGAAATTGTGAGATACACTGGGACTTTGGCTTACCTCAGAATTATCCCTGGACTTTGGTGATGCTGTTGTTAAACTTTTACTTTTCCTTCCACTTTTGTCATCTCTCCTCAGATAAATATTGCTGTTTTTTAGTGTTTGAAGTCGTCAGGGACGAGTCAAAAACTCTTTCCTTTTTTAGCTCTGTATTCTGCTTCTAGGTGATCTTATCCATGCCTAAGCTTCAGTCATCTTTACATCAGTGACTCCCAAATTTACTCCTTCAATGCACACTTTCCTCTGAGGCTTTCTCAAACAGCATGTTCAAAACTGAATGTGGGGGCACCTGGGTGACTCAGTGGGTTAAGCCTCTGCCTTCGGCTCAGGTCATGATCCCAGGGTCCTGGGATCGAGCCCCACATTGCGCTCTCTGCTCAGCAGGGAGCCTGCTTCCTCCTCTCCCTGCCTGCTTCTCTGCCTGCTTGTGATCTCTGTCTGTCAAATAAAAATAAATAAAATCTTTAAAAAAAAACTGAATGTGTACCCCTGAAACAAATAATATATTATAGGCTAATTAAAAAATAAGTTAAAAAAAAAACTGAACGTGTGATTCCTTTTACAATCCAGATGTTCTTTAGATCATTGAATGGGCGTCAGTCAAGTCAGGTAAGCCAGAAATCCGGAAACTATTCTTGAAACCTTCATCTCCTTGCCTTTCCTTGCATTTCCCACATCTAAAATAGCTTTCAAATTCATTAACCTGTCTTCATCCCCACTGTTGCCATTGTGGTCCAAGTTATCATCAGTTTTTTCCTAGACTTTTTGCTGGGGGTTTCTAATTGGCCATAGTTACACAGACTTTCTTTTGAATTTTATAAATGTGTCATGCTCCTTTTCATCATGGAACTGTTGCAGTGTCTCTAGAATTAATGCTGTCTGGAAATTCTCCAACTTCGCCGCCAGCTACCCTGTCCTGCTTAATACCTGGTTGATCTCCCTGAGAATTTATTCAGACCTTAGCTCAAATGCCACTTCCTTAAAGATACCTTTCCTAATACCCTGTATCCTTGACCATATCTAGACTCATTATGCATTTTCATATCACCCCGTACTTCTCCTTTTGAAAACTCATCACAACTGTGAATAATTATCTTTGATGTTATCTCTGCTACTAAAACAGTAACTTCCACGAGGGCAGGAACCTATATTCTTGGTGTTTGACTCAGTATAGTTGGCCCTTGAACAACACAAGTTTGAACTGCAGATCCACTTACATGTGGATTTTTTTTTCAATAAACACAGTATAATAATGTGAACGTATTTTTTTTTCCTTATGACTTTTCTTTTCTCTAGCTTACTTTCTTATAGGAATCTGGTATATAATATATATAACATACAAAATATGTGTTAGTTGATTGTGTATGTTAACACTAAGACTTCTTGTCAACAGTAGGCTATTAGTAGTTAAATTTTGGGGGAGTCAGAAGTTCTCTGTAATTTTCAACTCTGTTGGGGGATCGGCACCTCTAGGCCCAGCATTGTTCAAGGATCAACTGTACAGGCACACAGTAGGTGCTCAATCAACATACATTGATCCTTTGGTTACTTAGCTGGAAGTTAAACGTACATTTTTATTGCCTGGGGTTAGTAGGTTGACATCATTCAACATCTGGATCAGAAAACTGGTGGGGAAATGAGTTTGGTGACTTGTCATTTCCATGTGATCTCAAATCTCAAAACAGTGAATTTCTCTGTGAATAAAACAATAAGTTACTGGAATCTTGGAGTTTTCAAAACAAACCCTTGATGTAAACCTTTACACTCTTGTTATTGCAGCTGCAAACTGTCCAGCTGCTCAGTAATACTTTAAATGTGTTTCAGATTATTCATTTACTACTTTGAGTATTCTTCCCAAATATATTTTTTTAAATTTCAGTTAACTTATTAGTATTATTCTAATGGTTATTATTTTGTAGAACAGTGTTCTTCCAAAAGTTCTTGTCAAGAGACTCTCACCAATGCCATTAATTGTTCATGGTTACTCATTTCCAAAGAGCCACCCATCCTTCAGGAAAATCTTTGGAATCAGTTGTCTTTATTTATCTGGCATGACACCAGCCTACTAATTGGATTATTCAAAAATGACACCTTTTCTATTTCCTTTGTTATTGTTCCCAAAACAAGGATTTGATATTTTCCATGCGGAAGGGAAAAATGAATGCTTCTGAACTTGTATGAGACTTTTTGTCTTTGCCTATTAATTGCTCAACTGACCTTGTAAGTAGCTTCCTCTCTTTGATCTGATACTTTCTTATTTCGCGCTTGCAGATGTTTTAAAATGTTCCAGTATTTTTCCCTCTGGGTAAACTAGATGCTTTGTGGTAGCTACTGACGTAGTTTGCTTGGCCACCAGGGCTTAATTTGATAACTTTTCCTAGCAAGTAGGACATTTAGATTGAGGATGAGAAGGAATACCAGGCTACATGAATCTGCATTTTAGATATTCTTCATTGGATTGCCTTGTTAGTTAAATGTTTGTTTTGTTTTTTTGGTTGTTTTTTTGGGGGGAGGGGGAGAAAATACTGTGTATATCCTGCAAAACTTCTGATTTTACAAGTTCACAATAAATATTTATTCAAATTAAAACTGTTTAAATATAAATCGCCTGAAGGAACTATAGGCTTTTAAAGGTTCTTTTTTAAATTTATTTTAGAAAGAGAGAGAGAGCATGAGCAGGAGAGGGGCAGAGGGAGAGGAAAAAGATCTCAAGCAGACCCCATGCTGAGCAAGGATGCAGGCTCTATCTCATGACCCTGAGACCATGACCTGAGCCAAACCAAGAGTTGATGCTTAACCAACTGAGCTACCCAGGTGCCCCAGGAACTATAGGCTTTTAAAGATTCAGAAAATTGATTTTAAAAGGTGTTTGTTCTTTGTCTCTGGAATATTTGAAATAAGTCTTAACAAATTTCGAAAGGTTTACCATATAGTAGACATCCAAGAAATTATTGAAGTACATAAAGTTTATTGAATATAATAATTAAGTTATAAAAAGGTCATGAAATATTTACACTCCTTTATTAATAACTATTTTGAATGATCATTTTCTAAGGCCATAGAATTCGATGGTTCTCTTTAATGAGTGAACCAATTAATAATGTTTGAGTTTTGTTTTTAGAATCATACCTCTTTTTTATTCATTTCCTAAAGCAAATTGTAATTTATTACAGTTTATCAAGGATCAGACTTTAACTGTCACCATTAAATAACAGTTAAGAAATATAAAATCAGGGTGCCTGGGTGGCTCAGTCGTTAAGCGTCTTCCTTCAGCTCAGGTCTTGATCCCGGAGTCCTGGAATCGAGCCCCGCATCGAGCTCCCTCCTCAGTGGGAAGCCTGCTTCTCCCTCTCCCACTCCCCCTGCTTGTGTCCCCTCTCTCTCTGTCTTTCTCTGTCAAATAAATAAATAAAATCTTTAAAAAAAGAAAAATATAAAATCATTTTTTTAATTGAGGAGCAACTGTTTACAGATAATAATGACAATAATAAAGATAATATTCACACATACTTTCTGTTAGAAGAAAAAATGGGAAACTAAAAAGCCAAATTATATCTAAAGCAAAAGTTCAGATTTTATATGAGCATCTGAAATAAAGAACTTCCTAGATCCTAACCCAAATGCAGACAGAAGTCATAATCAGTATAGCTAGAATATTCCAGCGTTAAGAGTCAGTAGGTGCAGGGCACCACCTGCTGTAGCCACTCCAGAGATTTCTCTGGAGATGGGTGTTAGGCATTAAATTGTATAGCCCTGAAAGGACAAGTCACTAAATTTGGGAAATTGGTAGAAGGAGCCATTCAGAATCTGTACTATTAAAATCTGAGCTGTAGTAAGTTTTCAAATGGCTATTAAAAAGTAGGTTTTAATTTCTTTTCTCTATTAAAATGTACCTGATCAATGTCTCCAGACACAGCTTGCCCTATTCTCGTTATCTGTGTTTTGTACCTGTTGGGAAGGCCTGCTATGCTACATGGAGTTAGAGAACTCAGCTCTGTGCCTCAGGTGAAATCCTGGCCTTGTCCTTTATTACCTTGGGCATGTCACTTAGCCTCTGTGAAGTTTAGCTACCACCTCTGTAAACCACAAGGATAATTACTCCTAATTCTTCAGATTCTTGTTTGGATTAAATGAGATAATGCATGAAAGTATACTGTGAATGTTCAGTAAATGCTGACTTTTGTTAGTTCTAGTATTCCCTCCATGGACTTTGAGTAATTTTTCTTG
>PISX010018013.1:0-41580 GCA_004024625.1 Mellivora capensis | reverse complement strand
ATGTTTATAGCAGCAATGTCTACAATAGCCAAACTATGGAAAGAACCTAGATGTCCATCAACAGATGAATGGATAAAGAAGAAGTGGTATATATACACAATGGAATACTATGCAGCCATCAAAAGAAATGAAATCTTGCCATTTGCAACGACGTGGATGGAACTAGAGGGTATCATGCTTAGTGAAATAAGTCAATCGGGGAGAGACAACTATCATATGATCTCCCTGATATGAGGAAGTGGAGATGCAACATGGGGGGTTGGGGGATTAGGAAAAGAAGAAAAGAAACAAGGTGGGATCGGAGGGAGACAAACCTTAAGTGACTCTTAATCTCACAAAACAAACTGAGGGCTGCTGGGGGGAGGGGGATTGGGAGAGGGTGGTAGGGTAATGGACATTGGGGAGGGTATGTGCTATGGTTAGTGCTGTGAAGTGTGTAAACCTGGCGATTCACAGACATGTACCCCTGGGGATAAAAATACATTATATGTTTATAAAAAATTAAAAAATTTAAAAAAAAAGTTCATGTGAAAAGGAAAATTAGGTGCTAATTTGTGTTAGCAAATTTCTTTCCTTAAAAATAAAGCAATTAGAATCTCTGTCTCTTCCTTCCACCCATTTCTCAAATATACCACATCTGTACATGGACTATCACCTTTTGATTGCCACTGTGGACAGAGACTCTGGCCCCTTCCCTAATAACTATATATTGTAATGCTTGTCTTCTCACAATTGGTTCTGGAAGCCAGAAGCCAGAGCGATCTCTTAAAAAATAATTCTAAATTAGATGAATTCACTTACCTCCTTAAATTGTTTCCAAGGCTACCAACCTCAGAATAATATCCAAACCCTTGCCCTGACTTATGATGCTCACCATGAACTGCCTCTGGCCTCCACTTAACCTACCATTCTTCCTACCTTGGCCATCTTCTGTGTCCTTATCTTGAATTTACTTACCTTGCTATCTGCCCACAGCAGCATTAGCTGTTCTGCCTGCCTGGAACATTCTTTCCCCTGATCTTTAGTTGGCCATCTCTTCATGGTTCAGATCTGACCTTAACATCTTCTTCAAAGAAAACTTCCCTGACCTTTCTAAAAGAGACACCCTGTTTATGTTTATCATGTTAGCCTGTTTTAATTCTTGGCATAGTGTATAGATATTTTCTTGTTTGTTTATTTATTGTCTGCCTCTTCCTCATTTCATCGGGGATATTGTTTGGTTAATTCAAGCTGTATCACCAGCATCGAGAACAGAGCACAGAGATCACACATGTTCAGTAAATCTTTGTTGAATAAATGACTAAATGGAAGTCTCACTATAACAATCTATATTGAAATTCCTACAGATTGATTATTATTTTCTTTCAAAATGTAGTGCTCAAAAATAAAGCCTATTTTGATAAACACTATAAAATTAGACTGTTATCGGGAATGCATTTTAGTTATATAAATGGAAGCATTTTTCCTCATTTTTTTCTTGTGTATATTAATGAACATTACTTATTACTGATCCCAACTGAGAGTTCCACATCAAGTCTATTTTCATTTTCTTGTTTTTGGAGATGTAAGTGCCAAGTAAACTTGTTCAAATCAGTAAGTAAAAGGTCACAGAAATTGTTTTAAGAGTAGTGTCACAGTCTTTGATTATATGCCAAAAATTTCTGTGCTCTAACATCAAATACATTTTTTTGATGATTGATCATCTAAAATTACAAAGTCTCCTTCTATTTCATTGAAAGGAAAGATTTGGAGGCCACCAGACTAGCAACAGGGTCATTTGCTTTCTCAGCCCAGACTCCATCATGAGGACCTGCCACCCTGGGGTGTGATCTAAGGGTAGGTTCTTTGTGCAAATCACAGGCACAGGTGAAAGGTAGGCCTCTTGTCTGTAAGGTGGGTGAAAGGGGGTTGTGAAGAAGGGACTCACAAAATGGAGCTGATATGGCCTCAAGGATGTTCTTTAGAGGGGCAGAGTACATCTGGGAATAGTAACAGAGCAGGTGGAGGTGGACCTATGATGCTCTTGCAGTCTGGGGCTAGCACACCCGGTTAGAAGCTCACAGGCTTATAGCACAGGGAACTGAGGTCCAGGAAGGCAGGTGCCAGGGTGCAGGTGTTAAAGAGGGAGGTGGGAGGATGCTGCAGGCAAGGTTTGCTATTCCCTCTTTGTGCTTGTTATTAGCCCTGCATGCCTTCACAGGCACAAACGTTCTCCCCTCTTTAGCATTTCTCTCCCATTTTCCCTATTCCCTCCCTACAACTCCAGATTTCCTTCCCATAGAGACGTTTTTAGTATGCTGTATTTCAAAAACACTATGGGATAATTAATTATAGACTTCGGTCAGGGGAGCCATCACCGTTTTTCTCTCAAAAACAAGAGGAACAAAAAAGGAATTTAACTTTCAAAACATGTTTGAAGGAAGGCTTCTTTTCCCCTACAATTTTTTTTTAAAGACTTGTAAGAGAAAAAAAGGATTGTTTGGGCAAAGAAATGAGATGGCTTTTCTGACAGCCCTGGAATAAATTGGTAGCTTCCTTCATAACCTTTGAAAATAATTCACAAACTCCACGCCTGCTCAGAGTTCCCAGGACACACCGTGTAATAACCGGGGGCCCAGCAGCGGTCTGTAGCAGGCCAATGTCAGCTCAGATGCTCTGACAAGCCACAGTTCGCTGCATTCTGTCTACTGGCAGGTGATCCCCAACAGATAACCGCAGTGAGTACTTCCCCGTGTCACTGTGATCAAGCCCCGTGGTCTCAGAGATAAATCACAGAAGAAATGCAGGCTGAAAGCAATGTCAGCCGGCCTAAAGAAAAGCACCATTAAGGGTTTTTCCCTGGCCTTTTGGATGCTGACAAGTATTTTTCTGGGATTGAACACAAGAACATGTTCATTTTGAGAAAGTACCAGCATCTTTAAGGACCTAATAGCTTCCCGGAGCAGTATGGTTATATGCTGCATGTCCTTTGAAAAATGTCTCTTTGTCTTCCTGGAGGTCATTTGAGTTAGCTTTTTGTGTTAGTAATGTTAATTACTACAGAGTTGTCAAATTCTGCGTCGCTCGAGAAGATCGGAACGACGTGTTCTCCAGGCTTCTTTCCCCCCGACCTTGCTGCTGACCTATGTTCCCTCCAGCACCCAGGCACCCTGTTTCCCTCCTGAGTCCAGAGTATAACTTCGTGCAAGCAGGCTCCTCCAGGCGCTCTACAAAGACTGACTTCATTGTAGACTCTTCCTTCAGCGACTTCTGGTTTTGTTTGCTTTTTTCATGGTGTTTCCTTACTGAGTTTGAACACCCTCCAGATTGTCTTGCCTGAGAGGGAAAAAACAACACCTGCTGTACTGAATTATACTCTCCACCAGCAGCTGGCTTCATCTCTACCCTTTTCTCCAAGCATGTTGCCTTCAGCCCTGTCCTCTTTAATTCGAATAGGCTCCTAGCTAGTGCCCCGAGCACACCCAAGGCAGACAGAAAATAGCCCTCCCATGAGTCTGCATTTCCCTGGCTGTCCTGGGGTCCCAGGGACCGCTGCTGGATGGCACCTGGGCCTGCCTGCCATCCTTTGCATTTTTGTTTTCACAGAAATTGCCTGTTCTTTCCCTGCAGAGCTCTTGCAGAGCTGTGGAGCTGAGACCCAAGACAGACCCCTTAAGCACAAGGGTCCCCTCCCTATGAAACTTCAAGCATCTTTCACAAAAGGGTTTGGAGACCTGGGTGCCTGGGTGGCTCAGTTGGTTAAGCGTCTGCTTTCAGCTCAAGTCATGATCCTAGGGTCCTGGGATCCAGCCCTGAGTGGGACTTGCTGCTCAGCGGGGAGACTGCTTCTCCCTCTCCCTCTGCCCCTCGTCCTCCCCCTCTTCCTGATTTTCCTGCTCATGTTCTCTCTCACACACACTCTCTCTCAAATAAATAAAATCTTAAAAAAAAAAGTGGGGAGGGATTATAGACTGGTCCTGGAAATGGCCCTGAGAGTGGGGGAGAGATCCCAGAATCTCCCTAAGGAGTCTGCATCCCTAGAATGTGGGGGTCTTTTAGCATCACTTTTGCTTCACTTGGAACCCAACTAACTGCACTAGCTGTGGACATTCATTTTTATTAGGAAAAAAAAATTAGAACATCAATAGCTCATGGCTAAAAACACAACAATTTGGCTTTACATATGTGAATATAAGTATAAATGAAAACAATTCCTTCATTTCCTACTCTACTTCCACTTTTCTGAAATCACCACACTTTAGGTAAGTCTTTGTGGTAGGCATGTATCTTTCCCAGGTTTCTACTGATATTCTATAGGATGAGAGATGACGTTAAATTAAAAACAGAATTATGCCTCACATACTACTTTTCAATGTGCTTTTTTCATGGTGATTGTGGGTATTGCATCATGTAAATATATTGAATATACATATATAAAAATTATATATATATACATATATATAATTTATTTTTTAAGTAGCCATATAGAATTCCAATGTAAATGGTATTTGTATGCCCAGATTTCATTCTCTTTATTGAGGAAAGAGTAATCACATAAACCATTTGTTGCTTTTGGATTAAATTGCTGCTCGTTTCAAACAATTCCTGTGTCTAGTCTCTTTCTCCTGTTTGTTGAATGGATGATTGAATTATCCAGAGTGTATCAGAATCCAGTTTAACTTAAATGTGAGGCAGTTTCAACATTGGAATTCATTTTTATTTTTTTATTTTCATTTTCATTTTCTTTATTTATTTTGATAGAGAGCGCATTCATGCACAAGTGACGGGGGAGGGGCAGAGAGGAAGAATCTTAACCAGACTCCACGTCTAGAACAGAGCCTATTGTGGGACTTAATCTCACAACCCTGAGACCATGGTCTGAGCCAAAATCAAGAATGGGACGCTTAACAGATTCAGCTACCCAGGCATGCCTGGAGCTCATTTTAAAATAAGGAAACCAACAATCTCCTAGCACTGTAGGATCTAAGGGTTGGACTTCACTCGAAGGTTCACCCAGAAAGCTGCTTGTTCCTGGTCAAATCTTCCCTCCATCACTCTGCCAAGAGGCCGCTAAGGCTCAGTTTGCATGTGGCCAATGACAGGGAGATCATTACTCCGAGAAGCAATACATTCTTTCAAGACAATGTGAGATAATGGAAGAAAGTATGGGTTTGGCGGTCACCACACCTGGGCTGAACTCCCTTCTTTTTTAGATATGAAACAGGTTACCAAAATGTCTCTATACCAGCTTCACTGTGGCTTATGTTAAAACTGAATGCTCAGACTTAAAGCTCTGCTCTTGATATGGAAAGCTTCTGGAGTTTAGAAAATCCCTTTCCCTCTCTACAGAGCCCTGATTTCAGTTCTCTTGCCTCTCTATAGACCAGAGAAAGTCTAATAATCAACTCAGAACCAAGTAAGGGCACTTTCTTCTAGGTTCTGTTGTCCCACTCCTTGAAGAAATGGATGAACTTCATTTTTTTTTTTTAAGAGAGAGAGAGATCACAAGTAGGCAGAGAGGCAGACAGAGAGGGGGAAGCAGGCTCCCTGCTGAACAGAGAGCTGGATGTGGGGCTCGATCCCAGGACCCTGAGATCATGACCTGAGCTGAAGGCAGAGGCTTAACCCACTGAGCCACCCAGGTGCCCCTGAACTTCATTTAATGAGAAAGGAATCTTAGGGCAACAAAATTTGCAGGGACTAAAAAATACTTTGGAAAATATTTTTCAAAAATTCAAAAATATTACCCTCATCCTCTGTGTTTGGGTGAGCTGGGCTCCCAATGCTCTTCAAAGGGGACCTCTGTATCGAGGGGCCCCAGATCTCTGTTTCCAGACCACATTTATTTTCGAGGCTCAATCTCATAATGCAAGCTGTTAACTAGTTATCTTTATTGAGATTCATCAATTCTACACATTTGCTGATCACCTCTTCTAAGCTGGACTGATGCTAGAAGTGAAAAGATAGGTAAAATATTGTCCTTTGCTAAAAGATAAACTGAAGCATATTCATATTATCAGTTGTAAGAATTTATTTGAAGAAAAACCAATTCAATTCAGGCAGCAACAATCCAGAAGTGGTTAGGAGGTCTCTATCTACAGGAGATGGAGAGAGACTTTCATAGAGCAAAGGTAGGAAGAAACGTAGGGAAATTGTTGATCGGTTACAGCCTAAAGCTTGCTTGCCTGCTCGTGATTGTCCTTAAGGTTTTGATTTTGTGACTTCGAGGTATTTACAGACTTAGACTTGGGCTTGCTTACGTAGGCTGCCTGGGCATTAGAGCCACGTTGGTATTATGGCCTCCTTTGTTAATTTATTTAACAACTTGTTCTCAAGGCCTCCTAGAAGAAACAGACATGTGGACGTGGAATGGTAGGATCACATGGGAAAGGCCAGGGATGCCGGAGCAGATGAAGCTTACTTCAACCAAGACTTAATGGAGTTAGCAGTCATGCCTTGGTGAGCAGGCAGGGTAAGAAGTGAGGATTAGTGGCTGTGTCTTGGAAAGAAGAGAAGTACAAGAAAGAGCATTCCAGGCATAGTGATCCAACCCCAGACACTTGAGGGAACATCTGTTTCTAGGGATCACAGGCAGGGCAACGTGAATGGTGTGCAGAGCGTAAGCAGGCAGTGATGAGAGATGAATGCAGAGTAGTTTTTATTGCTGCCATAACAGATGACCTCAAACAACATTTTCCAACCAGGCCAATTTCCCATCTCCCAGTTCTGTCAGTCAGGCCAGTGTGCCTCAGCTGTGTGCGCTACTTAAGAGTCTCCCGGGGGTGACATTAAAGATTGGCTGGGCGGAGCTCCTTTCTGGGGGCTCTGGGGAGGAGGCCACGTCCAAGCTTAGTCAGGTTGTTGGCAGAATCCTGCTTCTTCTGTGTAAGACCGAGGGCCCCATTTCCTTGCTGGCTGTCAGCCAGGGGTCACCTTTTGCTCCTAAAAGCCTCTCTCCAGTTCTTCTGCATGATTCCCTACATCTCAGAACCAGCAATAGAGCATTAAATCCTTCCCATGCTTAGAATCTCTCAGAGTTCCCAACTTGGCTTCCTCTTCTTCCTCCAGGCTTCAAGGGCTCTTGTGGTCAAATTGCCACCTCCCACTCCCACATAATCCATAATAGTCTCCCATCCTCTAGGTCCTTAACTGAATCACATCTGTAAAGTTCTTTTTGTTTTGGGGATAAGAACGTTGAGCATCACTGGGAGACATTATTCTGCCTTCCAGAATATGGGCAGCACCAAGAGATAATCTCAAGGTTTGTGTGTGCGTGCATGCGTATGTGTGTGTGTGTGTGTGTGTGTGTGTACACTTGCACAGGAACTCTTTACACAAGTCAGGATTACACAAGTCAAGGTTCCCAAAGTAGAGAAGCACCAAATGACATTTTCTTTTCTTTTTTTTTTTTTTAAAGATTTTATTTATTTACTTGACAGACAGAGATCACAAGTAGGCAGAGAGGCAGGCAGAGAGAGAGGAAGGGAAGCAGGCTCCCTGCTGAGCAGAGACCTGATGTGGGGCTCCATCCCAGGACCCTGGGATCATGACCTGAGCCGAAGGCAGAGGCTTTAACCCACTGAGCCACCCCGGCGCCCCGACATATTCCTTTCTTAGAGATTCGAGAACAGATCTTTATGTTAAGGACTGTGCTAAGGAAATCTGTAACTTTTCCCTAGTGTTCTCTAAATTTTTTACCTTAAAATTTATTTTTTTCCTTGAATATTCCTTATTAACTCCCTAGGAACTGGTATCAGACAGACAAGGATTTGGGATTTAGAGAGGTAAATCAAGATGTTCCTCAGCCACACTTAACTATTTGCATATTGTCTTAAAGGCTGAGAGTCAGTGCAGGACTTTTTGCAGGGAAATTCATCATCAAGTAGATTTTAACAAGAATCCTCTGGATACAGAGGAGAATGGATGTTCAGGAAAGAAGAGGTGCAGTAGGAAGGAGAGAAGTGGAAGGCAGGAGTAGGATTCTAAGCAAGAAATGGCATTAGCCAAGAATCAAATGGTTAGGTAAGAGGGGAAGAAGTAGGCTTTGGAAGGTAGATTTGGTTTTTGCAAACATTTCATTTTGAGGCCAACACTGCCCTTCACTCTCTCCCCATGTACCATACTTACACTCCAGAGGCTTTTAAATTCCCTACCAGGCCAAACGTTGCCATGTCTGACCTTTGCCCATGTTACTCCCTCTGCTCAATGCTCCCTCTTCTCTCCTCTGCCCGATACTAGCCTGTCAGCTATTGTTTCATTTGTGCCTTTCGGACAAGACATTTCTACTCCTAGAAAACTTCCCACCCAGCTACATTTATTGCCTTCATCTATCAGACTGACTAACAGTTGACTCCTTCACCCTGTTCTATGATCAATTTTCTTGTTTGCCCTCCCCTGGAGGTAAGTTCTGTAAGTAAGGAGCCAACTAGCACCTTTCCTGGTACAACATACAGCCTTAATAAAGATTTACCTAATGAATGAGCAAAATAATTAATGAAATATATCAACTGGGTAAGAGAATTTAGAGTAGAAAAATAAGATGTGGCCATAAACTTGCACAATTCTTTTCTAACATGAGAATCAGTTATGGGGCTGAGATCATTCTTTTTTTTTTTTTTAAGATTTTATTTGTTTATTTGAGAGAGGGAAAGCACAATCAGGGGGAGTGGCAGAGGGAGAGGGAGAAGCAGGCTCCCTGTGGAGCAGAGAGCCTGGACTGGATCCCAGGACTCTGGGATCATGACCTGAGCCCAAGGCAGACACTTAACCGACTGAGCCACCCAGGTGCCCCAGGCTAAGATCATTCTTCAGTGAGTTTTTCTTATGCATCAAAATGGGACATGGCTGATATGAGAAAATGGAGAAAGCCTCCTTTATGCCTTATTAGCCATACAAAGCTTAAAGAGTTTTTAATTATTCCCCATTTTCTGGTTGTGACCCAGTAAATGAGACCCTTTGTCTAGTGTTACAGAGGGCAGCATTTTAAGTAAGTAGAATGATGGCAGCTACTTTGAAAGGAATGAAATTCATTTGTGGATTTAAGGTGTGCTATGTTAGAGTTTCAAAGTCAGTTTATAGTCATCTTTCACATGATGCCAATAAGACATTTGACTGAATATTTTCTGGGAAGTTTGAACATGAGCAAATCTAAAGCAGGGATTTGATTTGTAGTCAAAAGGGATAGGGCGTGAGGAGGTCATTTGAAACATTTCTTACAAAAAGTTGTACCTGTTTCTGAAACTGTACTGTCCAACTCAATCAAGTTCCACACTCCCAGTTTTTTTTCTGACTGAACCATGGCACGAGGTTGACCTAATAAGTAATCTGTTCACACCTGATGGTGCACAGTTGTTGCTCCTGCTGGCACACAGAAGTCAGGCTGCTTCAGTCGCAGAGCAATGAGCTCGGTTCAAGGCCTGATAGGTTGGCAGACATGGGACCCTCCCCTGCCAGGCCGGGCCTACAACCTCCTGATATGGTATCACACCTTTGTCTGAGGATGGCAGACTTGGCTCTCAGTGATCCATGAAGCTGGCAAGAGGGACACGAGCTGGAGTTAGATCTCATTTTAATGAAAGATAGAGATTACTGGAATTCTTCATAAAAATGATGCCAGGACAAACACAGTAACCCTCTTCACTGACTTGCTTCAACTCTTAGCTATTTCTATGAACCTCTCTACTCATCCTCTTTTGTCTTTATATACATTTTATTCATTGGGTTGGGATGGCTTAAATTCCAATTTTCTACACCACAGAAACAGAAATCCACCAAAACTCCATATTAAAGCCATATTTTAGATTTTAAAATGACCAGATAGCTATTTTTTAGTAGCAGTGAGGTAAAGCTTAAAAGAGAGGGACAACGTTGAAAACATCAAGGTTTTAAGCCAGCAGCAGATCAGAGGGCAATCCTAATTAATAAATAAGGAGATGGAGGCTGCTGGTCTTGTGTGTTGCTTTGCTGCTGAGAATGACATAGTCACAAAGAGCGACCATTACCAGGGAGTTTTCCAATATGAAGACAGTAACAAACTGTTTAACATGGATGCTTTGCTGCTTCTGGCTTCAGAATAATCCTCAATGTCCTCGATTTATCCTCTTCCAATATTTCATATTTATCCTTTAAAGGATGTTAAAATCATGGCCACAAAGTAAAAGTGACCTCTACTGCTGAGTGTTCTCCAAAGACTTTCAGGCCTTTTTTCTTTTACACAGAACCTGGCATTGAAAGGAAGTCTGAAGGTCATCAGTTACAAGCTTTAGATGATAAGACAATGCTCTTGGAATATCCCTGTGTGATCAGTAGTTTCCAGGGTGTCTCAGACACTCCTACATCCCTTCTTCAATCAAAGAGGCTTTCAAAGGCCAATTTAATTTATAATCTAATCAGGTTTCCAGTAACTTAGTGGTAGAATATCCAGGTAGGTTTCCAGGTGGCAAGGGCCAGTTTGACATGGCTTGATTCACTGCCCCTCATGTGGAAGAGTTACAAGTCCTTGACTCCCTGACATTAGGCTTGGCCACATGACTCATGGTACCCCTTTCTGTGGAAAGACTGTACTGATCTAAACCTTGAATTGAGGTTTGGTCCCACGAATTGTTTTGGCTAATGAATGGGTATGAAAGTGATGAACATCCCTTTCAGGCAGAAGCTCTAAAAGATATTTGGTGACTCTGTCATCTCCCTTTGCTATAGAACTGATATTAATGTATCTCAGATATGTTGCTTCTGGAGTAAAGATGTACCTGATGAGCAGCCATTCATGTGAATAAAAAATAAACTTATTTTTGCTTTCCTAACCACTGAGATACTGGGGTCAGCTGTTACCACAGCATAACTTAGCCTAAGCTGACTGGTACAATCACTTAACACTGGTTGGCACCATCTAGCAGGAACTGAAAAATAAAAATTAAGCCAACCATTGGGCTGGTCAAAGAAGGGGGTGGGGATGAGGAGAGCTGCAGGAATGTTGGCCAGGGAAGAAAAACTTATTTACCAAAATTTGGGATCCGAAGACATGAGCTACATGGGTAAAAAGGAGAAGATGTTAATGTTAGGGTCCGTGATCAAAGGAATGAGACTGATGCAAAGCGAAAGTCAAGCAAAGCTTTATTTCGTGCCAAGCACTGAAAATCAAACTGACCAGTTGGGGCTGTCTCTTATGAAGAGGCAACAATGATGACCCCGACGAAGCTGCTCCCCGGAGGAGGCTGCTCCCCAGATGACGCCGCTCTGGCGAGGTGGCTCTGGATGAGGCCACTTGGGACAAGGCCGCTCTGGACAAGGTCACACCCCAGACGAGGCTGCTCCGGGCAAGGCCACTCTGGCAAGGCCACTCGCAGCGGCGCTGAGGCTGCTGGTGGTGAGGCTGTTCGCGGCAGCGCCACTGCCGACCACTAGGACGACCACGACACTCCCGAAGACCATGACGACACTGCTCCCAACGACTACCCTAACGGCTATCCTAACGGCTATTCTAACGGCTACTCTAACGGCTATCCCAATGGCTATTCTAACGGCTATCCCAATGGCTATTCTAACGGCTACTCTAATGGCTATCCCAATGGCTATTCTAACGGCTACTCTAACGGCTATCCCAATGGCTATTCTAACGGCTATCCCAATGGCTATTCTGGCTATTCTACCGGCTATCCCAAGGGCTACTACAACTCCTCCTACTACTCTCACCCCACCCCCCAGCCTCACAGACTAACTTTTATAGAGGTGGTTGAGCCCCGCCCACACACAGGTGGCCAATGAGATTTCAACACACCACAGTAAATATATGCACGCCCCACTGATTGGATGTCTCCATCCGGCCTGACCCGCCCCTATATCTGGGGTTTGCAAGTAAGTTCCTCTGGCTAACCAGGCCCTCATGTAGGCCCTCACAGTTAAGTCAAGGAGCTAAAGCAGAAATCCATTTATTCATGCATTCATTCCTCATTCAACAAGTGTTTATTGAGCAGTTAGAATTTTCTAGGCTGTAGTCTAGTGTCAGGGTGAAAGTAGTGAACAATAGAATGTGTTCGTTTTGTTCACCACCATACACTCAAATGCCAAGAATAACCCTGAGACTATTTTAGGAACTTAAACATTCAACAAATAGTTTCTATAGTGAGATCTCATGGTGAATGCCAGACTCTGGTATCCCAAGTGAAAACTTAAAATATAACATGGTCTGATGGCAACATGATATCATTGAGCTAGATGAGCTCCCTAGGTTTCCCAGTGGGAGTCCCAGACCCAGTTACGATCCTATACTAGAGCTCCAGCTGCCATGAAGTCAGCAGTGGCTGGGTCCTAAGTGCTGTGCTCCAGGATGTTCCTGACAGAACCCGGAATGTATCATGTGGAGACATTCCTAGAGGAATTCTGTGTTTAAATTGATTCAACACTCATTGAGTGGTTCTATCACAGGGGGAGAAGGGCAAGAGTATTGTTGATAGGATTTGATGCAGCTGTGTGACTTCATTAATTATATAACCATGGGTAAGAGTAAGTTGTTGATTTTTCCCGAGTTTCCTTTTTTTTTTCAGTTGACCTTAATGGTATTTATGGTATAAAGTTGTTGTGAGGATCAAGTTAGATAATACATGTAATTCAGTATATTACATAACTAGTAGTGGCCACTTCCTAAGAGATAATAGTTGACAATATCCACAGTCATTGTGAGTGTCATAATTATCATTATTACCATTTGAGTGCCCTGGTCTCCCTAGCAGCTTGACCAGGTGGCTTGGCATTATTAAATTTTGTTTGCTGTACATGGCTATAGTAATCTAATATGAATATGAATATGAATATAAATATAATCTAACTCTGGTTTTTGTCTATCATATAACTGAAACCTTATTTTCTGAATAATTTTAAATTGAGGACAGTAGCAGGAGAAAGAATTAAAGGTGACCATTTGTTATACAAAATAGACAGCTGGCTTTGGATTTAATCCTGTCCCACTTTCACAACAATAGCACTCTGCCAGGGGCTTTGGAAATATAAGAATGAAGCAGATACCCTCTAGTTCCATCCATGTCATTGCAAATGGCAAGATTTCATTTCTTTTGATGGCTGCATAGAGGGTATTATGCTGAGCAAAATAAGTCAATCAGAGAAAGACAATTGTCATATGATCTCCCTGATATGAGGAATTTGAGAGGATGGGGGATTTAGGGGGTAGGGAAGGAAAAACATGAAAAAGATGGGATCGGGAAGGAGACAAACCATAAGAGACTCTTAATCTCACAAAACAAACTGAGAGTTGCTAGGGGGTGGGGGGTTAGGAATAGGGTGGCTGGGTTATGGACATTGGGAAGGATACGTGATATGGTGAGTGCTGTGAAATGCGTAAGCCTGACGATTCACAGACTTATACCCCTGGGCAAATAATACATTATATTTTAATAAAAATAATTAAGAAAAAAAAGGAAAAAGAAAAATAGAAAAAAAAAAAGAATGAAGCACATAGGCACTGACCTCCAAGAATATTCATTGCAATAAAAGAAATGAGACATAGACATTAAATAAAATAGAAATTATAAATATCATTGAAAGGGGGTAGTAATACAATCTGTAGTTCAGAGGAAGGTAGATTACATCCAAGTAGGAGGGCCTCATGGATGGAGTGGCAGGTGAGGTGGGATTTGATGTAGGAAATGTTGGGGTATAGAGCCAAAAGCCAAGAAAGAATTCTTGAGACATCTTCAGTGCAAAAAAGTGGTTTTATGAAAGGACAGGGACAGGACCCATGAGCAGAAAGAGCTGCACTGGAGTCATGAGGAGTGGCCCACTATATCCTTTCAAGTTGGGAGGGGGTTAGGGATATCGAAGGTCATTAAGGAATTTTGGAAGCAAGATTTCTAGGACTTTGAGGGAGCTAGCTATTGTTGAGAAAAGGTCATTTATTACTGTCTAATAAAACCTTAGTCATGAAACCCTTCAGATGTGTTTCTGTGGGCCGTATGCTTGGGGGATGATTGCCAACATGTATTTTGGGGATAGAAATAAAGGATGTTTCAAAAGGAATTTTTATATGTTAAAGGAGTCTTACAGGATCCTGAGAGTGGGGATAATGTCAAGCTAAGATCACCTTTTGCCCTGAGCAAAGTATTCACATGGAAGCAGCTGAGGAAGGTCACTCTGCCTGTTTCCAGGACTTCTCAATGGGCTGTAGGCAGTCAGGAAATTAATTTTTTTTTCTTTTCCCTTTGTTTCCTATATCAGGATTCATTTTGAGTAGGTGAAAATGGACCTGCAGTTGGGGAAGAAAGATCAGCTTAGGTCAATTCGTGGAGAGACTTTGTGACAGACAGGGCACCCCTGGAAATAGACCCTGAGATGGAGATGTGTGTGCTTTATTTTACATTCACTGGGGTGTGCTTATAGGGACGTCTCTAAGGGAGCTGGGAGTGAGAAAAGCAGAACTGGCAGTAGAAGTAGTCTAATGGGGAATAATGTAGCTACAACAGAGGCCACCCTGATGCTGAAGTGACAAACGAGGCAAGGTAAAGAGGAAGTACAAGAAAGGACAGAGTAGGGCAAGAGAAGCAAAACAAAAGAACCTCCTTTAAACCAGTGGGGAGGATTTCCAGAGGCATACGTGGCTGCTCCACAGATATTTGTTAAATAAATGGACTGTGAAAAAAATGACCAAATAAACAAGGTGAATACTTTCAGTCACAAGACTTTTGTTTTCTGAGGGCCAACAAGTCTGAGCTTATTTCCCCCACAAGCTAGCTCACTGACAGCAAATAAGTAGAGTCTTCCTAGGTGCCCAACTCTGAAGAATGATATTCTCTAGCCATCTGTCCTCCTAAGGTAAATGTTAAAATGGGAACTCTTTCTAGAACTCTGTCAGAATTCCCAAAATATTGGGGAGCCTACTGAAGCTCCAGTGGTCTGGTTCTTTCTTCTCGGTGTACCTCCTAGCTTCTTGGAGAAGGTGGTTCCCTAGGAGGGACGCTGGGCCAGCTGATGGTTGGCATGTTTGCTGAGAAGAGGGAGAATTACTTTCTGAGGTGCTGCCATACTATAGGCCTCCTGAGGGGAGGCACCCACAATTCATCTCATGCTTGAGGATCCAGAGCTGTGCAGGCATGTAACACAAAATGAATTTCTGTCCACCTGAGCCCAGCCGCCTGTGTTATATGAGACACTCCTTATTAGCTGTACCAGCTGCTTCAAGGCACCAGCCATACCCACTAGTCCCCAAACCTATAGCACATTTCAGTCTAGACCTGGAACTTCAGTGAAAGTATGGAATTTTATCAGGTAACTAATGACTTCATGATTTTAAACAATTGTATGAAGAAAGTTCCTTAAGACTAAGATGGCCCACTTGATAGACTGCCCAAAACAGATAGGTGGGCTTTCCACTCTGCTAGAATCTCTGAGTTGTTCTTCTCATACATCTGGAGCTCTGGAAAATATAGCAATTTCCACTCCAACCATATTTATTGAACTAGGGAATTAACATAGGTCCCGGGAATTGAGCTGAGGGGGCTACAATTTAACTTAAGAAATCAGTATCCCCTACGTGGCCCCCATAAAGACATTTGAAAATCATCCCCGTGGTTTAGGTACTGATTTGATCCTGTTGAAGGCCCAAGAAGGAACTCACTGGGAAGGAATTATAAAGGTCAGAGCTCCATTTGACTGATTTTAGAGAAGGTTGTAAGTATCTTAGGCTATCTTCCTAGAGGTTGTGTGAAGTAAGGTTCAATAGAGGATAATGATTTTAAGATGATATTAACAGCATTTCTTTTCTTTGTAGTTTGTGTAGAGTAGGTCTAACTACATTGATCAATCCTCTCATTATAAAGTAGATATTGGTATAGAGGTAGGTATTTCCTTTTATCTTTTTGCATATCCAGCCTGTTACTCTTATGGTCAAAGGAGCTAGAAATCCTTACAGAGGAATGGCTTTCTAGACAGCCCGACTGAGTCAGTAGCCATTAGTATAAAAAGCAGGAGAATCCACATAAAAATCTCATTCTTAGTTTCTCTTAAAAGATGAGTTCTAGAAACTAGGCTGTATTCCTTAGTGGTCATATCTGGCGGAGCTGAGTAAATGGCTTCTCCTTTAGCTGGTTTGTTACAGTCCTCATAACTGATGTTTCATTCCAAGTTCTCAAGCGTGTGTGAAAATAAATACAGTGTTCTCTCTGCTTGTTTCCGTTCTTTTTTGTTTTGTTTTGGTTTGGTTTTTTCCCAAGGAAGAAGAACAAAGGGGAGAGTGGATACAACAAGGTAACTAACTCCCTGTCACATCTCCTCCAATTATTTTATATTAAGATATTAATATGTTTAATATTAGTAATTGTTTACATTAATATTGAAATGTATTGATTCTTACATAATTAGGTCATCAGATACATCTTGTTTGATTTTCATGTTATCATATTAAAAAATCTATGACTGAGTAATTTCCCATAGTCTGCAGGTACCATTACTCAGTTAACCATCTGGATCTTTTGTTTGTCTGTTTGCCCTTCTGGGGTCAGTAGCTACAGACTGTCTCTGGGGATCTCCTACAGAGTTCCAGTAGGGTAAACTCACCTCTCCATCCTCCAACCCAAGGTTCAGAGTTGTCAAGGATTGCATCCTGGCCAATCAATCCTGGCCAATTGGCTTCCCCTGGCCTCAGTGGTGGGTTGGAGAATGGGTATGTCACCATCAAAGTCAGTGAATGATGAGGAGATGTATGCTGAAGCTTCTGGAACCGAAAGGGGTAAATCCTTTTCCTTTGCAGTGTCCCTGGGAACGTGTCACTGAAACTCACATCTCCACTTGGCCACTGTATGAAGTATAGGACAAGGAGACTCACACCCACCCCCTGCACACAGGGCACAGGGATGAATGACAGAAGAAACCAGGCCCTAGCAATTTCATGCAAGTCCTGCTCAAGTCTTTTGTGAGATCAGTCCCACCTTGGGACTTTGCAGATATGAGGGATAATTAATTTCTTTTGGTTAAGCTGGTTTGATTCGGGCATTCTGTCACTATGACACATAATTGGAAGGGATCGATTCAAAGTGATGAGAAATGGAAGGTGAGGAATTATTAATATCTTCCCTTGCATTTCTGAGTTTCTAAGAGAATGGTATCTCTTTTCTTGCAAAACCTATGCATTTCTACGAACATGTTGTCTGAGATAGAAAAGCAGACTTTCTGCCCAGGTGAAATAATCAGAAATTCTTTACATGATAAGAAAAGGAGTGATTGTGTGGCAAGGTCTGCATGGCCGGAATGACTCAATGACTCCACGTCCCACTCCTTTTTTTTGTAATCCAAAGGGCATGGCGAAGGTCAGCTACAAGAGGAAGACATAATGAGAAATTTAAAATGATCTTCTGCCTTTTAAGAACCAGCAAGTGGGTTTTCTTCTATCCCCTTCTGCTTCTCCCTCCCCTGACAAATAGCGTATTCTCATTACACACAGAGTCTGGGGCTTGGCTTTCGTCACACGCTGACAGGTTTCTGTTTATCTTAAGTGAGAAATGGACAAAAGGAAACACGAAACAGATGAATGAGCAAAAGTATGAGTAAACAACTCGGGCAGCTGAGTAGCAGATGGCCGCAGGGTCCCCATGACTAAACACATTGCGAGATTTCTGGAAGGAGATGCTTGTTTTTCTCAAGCAAGAGTTCGAGTGATAGAATAAAAATTACCTCATCGCTGACTGTAGCCCTTTGTAAAAAAGCAAAGAAAATGTTTGAAAGGCATTGTGTTTTTTAAACTTTTTTTTTTAAGATTTTACTTATTTATTTGAGAGAGAGCGCGCTTACGCACTAGAGAAAGCATGAGGGAGGGGGAAGGTCAGAGGGGCAAGCAGACTCCCCACAGAGCCGGACCCCAAATGCGGGACTGGATCCCAGAACTCCAGGATCAAGACCTGCGCCAAAGGCAATTAACAACTGAGCCACCCAGGCGCCCAAAAGCATTGTTGTTTAAGTCACTCATTGTGCTCTCATTTATATTACAACATCTTTAACAGACCTCTGCCCGCGCTTTCTGTTGCAAATCTGGGGTACCAGAATGCCAAGAGCAAAATGACTCCGCTGGCCAACCGCATCTCCCCACCCTCCCCCTAGAAAAAGTTCTCGGGCGAATTGAGGAGACCGGCTCGCAAGTACATAAATTGTAATGCACTCTTTAAGAATTCCACGGTGAAGGTTCGGAATGATTACGTGCACTGTGAGAATGGCCAATGCCATGGGCTTTTAGAGCAGACAGACTCGGCTTTGAATCCTGAGAGGTTCTGCTCTGCCTTACTTAGCTTCTCGGAGCTGCCATTTTTTCTTGTAAACTTAAAATAATAATACTGCTACCTTTATTTACTCAGAGAACATTTATTAAAAACGGTCTCTGGCCCTCAGACGCAGAAGGAAATGAGAAGGGCAGGGAAGAAACACATCCTTTCTCAGAGGCTGTGGTGAGGGTTCCTGCAGGGTTTACTGCAAAGGGCAGCTGTGGTTGGAACGTACACACCCTGGAGCCAGATTCCTGCAGGAAAATCACAGCTCTGAGCTTACTGTGTGACTTTGGGCAAGTTACTTAACTTCTTTGGGCCTCAAGTTCCTCCTTTGAAAGATGGGGCTAGTAAACAGTAGGCTATTATGAGAATTAAATGAGATAATAATACATCCCCACATCTATTAAATCCTAAAGAACAAAATAAAATAACATGCAAAGCACAGAGTGTGGCTCCCTATTCACAGAAGAAGAAGAAGAAGAAGAAGAGATGAAGAAGAAGAAAAAGAAAGAAAGAAAAATGCCTCATGCATTTGCTTCTGGCGGAACACAGAGGCCCCACACATGTTAAATGTTAAAACAGCTTATAATTGAGGTTTCTGATTGGAGAGGAAGCTAAATATCACCAGTTAAAAATAGTAAGATGTCTCACCTTGAATTTCATAATTTTAACTTTGAATGCAATAACTGGACTGGAAAATCTAGCAGGCTTTCAATGTAATTTCCATTTATTTAATTACTTGATCACATAAATTAATTCATTATTAATTTTCTTAGTGGGCCAAGCTTATGTCAACCCAGCCTCTCATATTTTCTGCCTGAATTTTGCAACGGGACAACCCAGGTCCCTGGGCTGCAGATTTAGGAAAATGGCTAACTAGGGTTGAAGACAGGGGAAGGGATGGTGAGCTGTATGCCACGGAACACAAAGTCAACCAACACCCAGTACTTCTAGGAAATCCTCTGTGATGGCTTTTGAGATCCTGGATAGAGACACATGCTGTCTTTAGGCACCCATTTTGCCAGAGCCACTGTGAGTGAGAAGCCTTGGGTGCTTTCTTTTTCGCACATTGGCACTGGTGCAGATTTTTCAAAAGATCCTTGTCACTTGGGTAGAGGTAATGTTCACGCAGCTGCTGCGCGGTGATCAGCAATGCTAAGAGACAGATCCGTGTCCAGATTTAAGGGCATCCAGGGCATCCCCAACCGCTTGCAGGGTACTATGGAAAAGAGGCTTCACAAGGCACTGCTGGTGTAGTTTATGGTGCACCTGCCCTCGTGCTTGGGGTGAGCACTACACACCAGGAGTGCAGCGCAGCTGAGATGCAGGGCCCCAGCTTCCATAGCCCATAAGCACTTGGTTTCTGCCTGGGAGTCTCAGCTTTGGCTCTTATAGCACTGGAAATATCATGCACCAGGGGTAACTTGGACTTGTGCCTGGTGGTTAGAACTCTGTCTTTTGATATTGCCATTCATTTTTAAGATCTTTTAAGAAAAGGAGAACGCACCACGGTTGCCTCCTGTCTCTGTGCCCTTTGCCAAGGGCTCAGCATCATGGCACTATGTTAAAGATAGGCCGGCCTTGTAAGTGCTTCTCAGTACAATGAAATAGCACCTTCGTGAGTGGCACTTGACCCCAGAGAATCTAACATACAGCCAGGATGCAGTTGGGAAACATAAGTCTCTTTGCTAGGAGCATAAAGTTAGCACGGAATGTGGAGGCCTGAATGCCTCCCCCTCCGCCCCGCGCACACACACCTCGGCTCTACACCCAGGTGCTCAGTGGCTCAGGAAGAGCATCCTTATGGAGAGGAATGACATCTGACTGCCCGGGTTCCCACAGCGCTGAGTATCTGCAATGTATGACAGGTATTACCAGCCAAGCTCTTATCTTATGTTTTCTTCCCAACAAAACCCTAAAACCTTGTTTATTGTCCCTGATGTTTTAAGATACGAAAAATAAGAGGACAAACTCGGGTCCAAAGCCTCCTGGCTGGTGATGGTTAAAGTTGACGTTCTGACCCCGACCCAATACTGTTAACTTTGACACATGCACGCTTGTTACTGCCCGTCACCCTGAATTTGCTTTCAGTGACACAGGCCAAGTGAGGCACATAAAAAGGTACTTTAAAGTACATAATTTGTTCCAAAGCCAATTTCATAATTTTACTTATTATTATTATTATTATTACTATTACTACTGTTCATTGTTGTTGTTTAATAACTGGCTTAACAAAAGATCACAAGAAAGAGCTCAATAAAATCCCCACAATGAGAAGGAGTCCCTGGTACTGGTTCCCAAATAAGCCTCTGGCCACTGAAGTCCTCACAGTGGTTGACAGTGGAGTCAGGGTCCCACCACACCCCTACCTCACCCCCACCACCCTGTGTTCCCCGCCAGATCTGTGACCCTGCTTCCTTAGGGGCCACAAGAAGGAACCCACAGGAAAGGACTTGAGAGAGTATGTAGCTCTTCGCTCAGAGAGGTCACGACATGACTGATGACGGACATAGATTAGGTGCCTCCACCCATGGCAGCTTCCAGTCTCACACGTGTTTTAACTTGGCAATGAAAACAGGATGGATACTAGCAGCCCCTGCGAGTGACTGGTGATGGCCGGTGAAGAAAAGCCACGTTGATTTGCCTACGAGGACTTGCCTGGTCGTGAGGGACAGTTAGCAAGGGAGACACTGATTTTGGAAAACAAAAGTGAAAAATGACTTTGTGTTTTATTACCAAGAACTTCCTTTATCTGTGGACACAGAATGGGATGTGAAGACCGTCCCCTCTATATTTGGTTTGCATTTGGAGAGACCAGATGGAAGAGCCCATTTGGTTCTCTTGTAGGGTTTTCCTTTCAATCATTTATATCCATGTAATGAGGACCTACTCTGTGCCGAGCTCTGTGCTACCAGCTAAGGATGTTAGAGTGGAGTGGTTTTTCCCACCTGAGTAAGGCAAGTGAATTAATCCAGTTGATAAGAAATATTGCTAAAATGGATGAGCCCTGCTCATCATGTATCATCATTAAGAAACCTAAGCTCTTTCTGCCCCAAGGCTTCACCTTCCTCTATGATCCTTCCCACAGAGAGAGGATCACCTCTCTCTTCTGTTAGTGGATGGAAAGAGAGAAGGAGAATTGCCCTTAGAGGGTTTTTTGGGGCTTCCCCCAAAATGGCACAGATTATATCAGAATTCAGCCATATGGACATATCTAAGTGCAAGGGAGGGTAGAAAATATAAACTAGATGTTTACAAAGCTAGAAAAGGAGAATCTGAATATTTGTGTAATCTAGAAACTATGACATGGAGTTATGTTCAAAGACCAACGTCCTAACAATTTCCCTGTTTTAAAAGGGTGGAAGTTGACATTCCCAGTTAGTCATGGATCAGATCGTCTCCCTTATTCCCTGTTAACAGCCCCATTTTGTTTGTTGGGTCCTGCTCCAGGTGTTAAGCTCTTAGTCTTCCAAACTTATCATGACTGATTCTATTTGGCTAACACAAGTTCTCAGCTTTTCTTGCAGCTAATGGTGGCAATGAGATGTAGATAGATATCTAATGAGGGCTTCTGAGAAAACAGTTTCTTTCCGATAAAGGTGCAGGCCTGGAAAGTAAGCTTGCTATCATGTTCTCTTCACCTTGCTTCTTGCCTTTGCATGTGGTGATAGGAACAATATCTGGAACTGTGACAGCCATTTTGAGACAAAGAGGCAACAGCATGAGAAAAAAAAAAATCGTGTAACTATATGTACTCATTTGCCTGAGACAATCTCAGGTGAATCCTGCTGGCCCAGTACAATTATTGATAATGCCCTTTTACTCAAAAGGGTTCTGAATTGGACAACAAATTCATGGTCAGTCCCAGAAAAATCTTGAGATGTTGAAGCTGATAGGAAACAGTGATTAACTTCAATGTTGTGGAGTGGCTGGCCCAGCTCTGGAAGATTTACCTCCTGATTTTGATTTTAAGTAAATAGCAGATGTCTCCTGTGTAAGCCTGTGTTAATCCAGTTTGCTGTTACTTTCAACTAAAAGCTTTCTTTCTTGCTAGACTTATCTTCAAATCTGGGATTTTGGAGTGCCATTAGAGCCTGACCACTGATTTCAAACTACAGCCTTTTAAAGTTCTGAAGTTTGAGGGTAAGTTTCTCTTTCTGTAATTCCTGAATTGGCATGAGAATTACTGAAATGCTGCACAGAAGGCTTATTTTGTGGTATTTCCAATAGGAACCAGAAGTGGAAGTGTCAAAACTCTCACCAGGAAGCTTGTTACGAGATGTTCTACCCAAGCTGGCAACCTCAGGTAGTTTGGAAAGTACAAATAAGAGGTATAAAAAACACTCTTCAATCCATCTGATTTTCCAACTCTCTGGATTTCAACTTCTCCAAGCAGATAGTATGCTTCTCATAAATCTTGAAAGGTTTAAATTAGAACGTTTTCCTTTATTTTATCTTAAATACAGAACAAATTGTCAAAGAAATGAGGACTAGAATCCAGGGGGAATATGCGACACTTTGCTGTCTATTGAATTTGAAAAGACTTACTGGTCAGATCTTACTGATGAGAAAGAAGTGCCAAGTGTCTGGGAGAAATCAAATTGCAAGAGAGGTAAAAAAATAAGTCACCAAAAGCATTTAAAAGTTAAGTGACAAATTTGTAGATTAATTCCACTGTACAATTTATCTATGCCGTGCGGTGTAGTGTCATATCACAGAGCAATCCCTCATCCTCCACCTCCCACAGGACAACAGGACCACAGCATGAACCATTGATGCCCTTAGTTCATTAACACCAATTGCTGACTTAGAGACAATTTGCATATGTTTGCAATAATCAGGTGCAATTTGAGATAAGTTTCTAATATGGCCAATAGGTACTTTAAAAAAAAGGAGGATTTAATTATTTTAGAGAGAGAGAAAGAGCTTGCACATGGAGGGGGAGGGGGCAGAGGGAAAGAGAGAATCTTCAGCAAACCCCATGCTGAGTATGGAGCCAGACATGGGGCTCAATCTAATGACACTGACACCATGATCTGAGCTGAAACCAAGAGTTGGTCGCTTAACTGACTGCACCACCTAAGCCCCTGTGGCTAATAGGTACTTTTTAAAAAAAATTTTTTTTTCCCATTGTTTTCATTTTCCAAATAGTCATCCTCCCCGTTTCATCACAGTTGCTGTTTCTTTCAATAATCAGCATCACTTCGATCTGAACGACACTTTCAGGTCTCTTGCTTAACACTTTTTCTTTGGAGTTGACTTGACATGAAATGGTTTGTCTGTCATCCTAATTAATGGAGGATCTTTTACTTTTACCCAGTTAGGTCACTAATAAGATGTGCTGCCTGACCTTCCTCTAACTGATTTTCCACACAGCTGCCAGAATGGTTTTTTTCAAATGCCAATGCAACGCCAACCAACCTCTGGTTGAAACCCTGAAGTGGGTATGCATTCCAAGAAGTGCGGGGCCTCACCCCACTTCCCACCTAGCAAGGCCAACACATCTCTTTATGATCTGGTCCTTTCTTGCTTTTCTGAACTCACAGGCCCAGGCCCCTACCCTATCCTGAGTCCTTGCCCCAGCCATAAGGAACTTCTTTTAATCTCCAACTTTGGGGATGCTCTGTCTTCCCTTTCTGCATTCTGTGGGTCTGTGCTTGGTATTCCTTCTCTGTGGAATGCTCTTCCTACCCCTAGAACCACAACATCAATTGATTATGCCCACTTCTCTCCCCAACCTCAGCTTCATTAGTACTTTCTCTGGAAAGCCTTCTCCAACCTGGAAATTCCTGCTGGCTGACCCTTCTAGGCATTCCCAGACTTTCCCCATCAGCACTAAGCCCACTGTATGTTGATTGCCTAATTACTGGTTTAGATTCTCTGCTAACATGAACAGCCTATTCCACTGGTGGGCAATATAATAACTTCCATGTATAATAACCTCCAATATAGTAACCTCCATATCCTAACCCTCAAAACCATGAGTATGTGATTACTTTTGGGGTAGCAGATGGAATTAAGGTGGAGCATCAGTTGATTTGAAGGTAGAGAGATGATTCTGGATTATCTAGGTGGGTCCAGTGCAATCACAAGAGGCCTTAAAAGTAGAAGGGGAGGCAGAAGAAAGTCAGAGAGAGTCGTGACTATGGAGTGATGACCAGAGACGTGCACTATTGCTGGCTTTGAAGATGCAGCAAGGGAGCCATTAGCCAAGGGATGTGCCTCTAGAACCTGGAGAGGCAAGGAAATGGATTCCCCTGGAGCTGCCAAAAAATAATGTACCCTTGCATACACCTTCATTTCAGTCCAGTGAGGCCCATTTTGAACCTCTAACCAACAGAACTGAAGATAATAAATGTGTGTTGTTTTGAGTCACTGATTATATGGTTATTTTTTACAGCATCAATAGAAACAATAACATAGGAAAGAAATGCTCTCTCTCTTGCTCATCCTTTCAGCCCAAGGTGTGCAAGAATCCCTGAAATGTGGTCAGTGGCTCAACAGCTACTCATTGGATGGGAGAATAGAATGGCAGGGCCAGGAAGAACTCTTACGTGACACTCTGTAACAGTCAGTGTGACTCAGAGTGATGCTCACAGCCTTCCTCCCGCAATCCTGCCCATGAAGATGATTCTTCACTGGGTACTTATTTCCGTGTTTGATTTTTTGCTAGAGAGAAAGAACATTCTTCTCTTTGGAAGAGGTTAAGATGATACATACACTAACGGTAATGAGAGGGAAGAAAGGGGAGAAGCTGGGTCAAGGAGAGAAGAAAGGGGAGAAGCTGGGTCAAGGAGAGAAGAAAGGGGAGGAGCTGGGTCAGGAGAAAAGGGGAGAAACTGGGTCAGGAAAGAAGAAAGGGGAGGAGCTGGGTCAGGGGAGAAGGTAGGTCAAGGAGAGAAAAAGGGGAGAAGCTGGCTCAGGAGAGAAGCTGGGTCAGAAGAGAAGAAAGGTGAGAAGCTGGGTTAGGAGAGAAGCTGGGTCAGTAGAGAAGGGGAGAAACTGGGTCAGAAAAGTAGAAAGGGGAGGAGCTGGGTCAAGGGAGAAGCTGGGTCAGGAAGAAAGAGGACAAACTGGGTCAGGAAAAAAGCTCTTATGAATTTAGGGCAACTGAGAGGCCTGAGTGTTGAGCATGAGGGCTTTTGATAGTTATTTTTGACGGTTATGAACTAGAGCTGTTTTAGCGTCTTCATAAGACAAAAGTCTAAAATGTGATTATTTTAAAATCAACTATGACTCTTAAGTTGTATGCCTTTAAAAATCTTCCTGCAAAAACTGGGTCATTTAGGCATTCTACAGTTATTAGGGTTATACTTCTTTTGACACAATAGCACAATGACATAAACACACTGTTGAGTACATTTTAGATATATGAAATTTAAGTACACTCTCTGTTGACGAAATGATATATATTTTTCTCAATCTTTCAAGTTACTGGAAGCAAACCCATGAGTTCTTGGTTGATCACATTCACCATAAGATACAGCAGTATGCTGGGATTTATCTGGCCCCCTTGGTATTCTTCCTAAGCAGGAGTCCCAGGGATATAAAAAAAGCACCTAAAATAATTTGGGTCGATTACTGTTATACTCACAGTTACCTTACACTTTTGTTGGTTGCTTTTCTCTTATTGTAAAGTTTAAGTGAGAATAAGCTTTACTTACTTAACATGACTTTTAACAAGAAAATATTTCATGCATTATCCGTAAGGAATTTTCTTTAAAATCCAGCTACCAAGAAGCTAAAAATGAAAGGAAACCCTTAAGAAAACAAAATTTCCCAAGATTCTGGAACTGTAGAAGAGTAAGAAAAATAAACTCTCATGGGTACTAAAGAGGAAACATTTTTTTCCCAAAATTCCTAAGTTTTAGGACAAAAATAAAAACTTTGAATTGCAAGCTTGGAGAAAATCAGTCACATCTATTTTCTGTACATTTGCTAAATAGTACAAGAACATTGCAATAATACAGATGCCAAAGGTTGATTTTTTTTAAAGACAAAATTGACTGGCATCATTGTAGGAATGCTGACCAAACAATTCTGTTTCACATGGTAAAGCCAACAGGCACCAGATCAACTATATTCAGTCCACAGTGCTTCTCAACAGTGACATGCACTGATATGGAAATTTGAATGCATTCTTGAAGTTTCTCTTCCAGCAAATGAACGTGCTGGTTTCATCCATTGATGCCTGAAACACATGGATTATAACACAAATTTTTAGAGTTCACAGGCCTTCTCTTAGTAGCTAAATCCATTTTTTTCTCTTTCCAAGAGCTTAAACTAAGTGTACTAAGGAGTAGGTCATGAGCAACTTAGGTTTGTGTTACTCAACTTGTGGATGCTAACTTTCAAAACTACACTTCCAGAGCACCTGGGTTGCTCAGATGGCTAAGTGTTTGCCTTCGGCTCAAGTCATGATCTCCCGGTCCTGGGATCGAGCCCTTCATTGGGCTCCCAGCTCAGCAGGGAGCCTGCTTCTTCCTCTAACACTCCCCCTGCTTATGCTTTCTCTGTCTCTGTCTCTCTCAAATAAATAAATAAATCTTAAAAAAAAAACTGCATTTCCTTGTAAAGATAAAGTACACACATATTCAAAATAAATTAAAACAGCAAAGAAAGAAGGCATTCTTGAAATTATAATTATAGTTTTTGTTAACGATTTGCTAATGTCTGACACTATCACTAGAATGTTCTATCCAAGAGAGGATGTACATTGTATTCAATCAGCAATTGTGACAACAATTTCCTTAGTGTCCAATGCAGAGCTTGGCCTTTAACGGGCTCTCAGTAAATAAATCTTGGTTGCAACATTAAAGGAAACCAAAACAGTCTGATACAAGTTTGAGTCTACAAAAGCAACATGAAGGGTATGGTAGGTCTAAGAAAATGAAATGAGTTATAGTAGAAAATTCATGAGAATCCAGAATGAACACTAGGCTACATCACTCCTGGTTTAGGGCTCTTATTTTCACCATCAATTTAAGCTGAAATTCTTTTCCTAATAATCCCCAAAGCAATATTTTCTCATGGGAACCAGATTAAAGAGCTCTAGAGGCCTTTTTCCTCTCTCCCAACCAAATTAAATGCATCCAACCTACCTAGGACCTGCCCAACATTTTCAGGTATAACAGGTAAAGGATTAAGGATTGCTTTGCCATTAGAAGATGAGGGATGGATATTATATGTGGCCTTGGTATCTTAAACAAACAAACAAACAAACAAACAAACAAATAAATGAATAAGGGTGGAACGATGTAGGCCAGGACATCACCGATCTCCTTAATCACCACTTCTCTACCCTCATAAAAGAGTGAGTGCGAAGTGGAGAGAACAAACAAAATTACTGAACCTTGAAATTTCACACACTATCCATGCATATCTAATAATGGGGAAGCTTAGGCCACTTATTATGAAATTCTGGAGCTTAGGGAATAAAGGGCTTCACAAAACACTCTAAATTTGGGGGTTTTATTACATACAACACCCATAGGTACCTCCAATTATTAAATTTCCAGAGAGAAATTCAAGTCCAAGAAATGAAATAAATTCTCTCCAATTAAATGAAAGGAAACTGAAGTCTAGAATTCTGTTCTCCTTGCCATCTCCTCTTACTGTGTCCTGGCCAGGGGTATCTCACAAAGATGCTCCATGTGAGTTGGATGTCCTCCTGCAGCAATCACATCCTCAGCCTTCCTCCCATAAGCATCTACAAGGTTGAATGAGTGCTAACATGAGCCCTTCACAGACCTCAATTGCCAATGAATTCACATGTCAATGGGATAAATTGAATACCTTGGCTCAAGCCCCACATCCACAAAATACAGACAACAAAATGCCATTCTCAACAATTATGCCTCAACAGTCACATCAGATACGGTTTTTTTAAAGATTTTATTTATTTATTTGACAAACAGATCACAGGTAGGCAGAGAGGCAGGCAGAGAGAGAGGGAAGCAGGCTCCCCGCTGAGTAGAGAGCCCGATGCGGGGCTCGATCCCAGGACCCTGGGACCATGACCCGAGCCGAAAGCAGAGGCTTCAACCCACTGAGCCACCCAGGAGCCCCAGATATGTTTTTGGAAGTAAATAAACATTTCAGTGCAGATTCACATTGCTGTTGATGTAATTAGTCAAGAGCCGTAACAGTGAAAGCTTAAAGAAAAGAGAAAAGAGGCAATCTCCCTGATTTTAGATTTACAGGATGCCAGCTAATTTCCAAACTTGAACTCTATTGCTGTGAGAAATTTTCTTTCATGCCCTATGCATCCTAAATTCCCAGAAAAATATCCATCCTACGAATTGACTATGTTCTCAAGTGGGGGTATTTTCAACACACTCATATTGCAAAATTTAGGATTTTGCTGTGGTGGGATCCTAGGGGATCTCCAGTCCATCAACAGTGTTGCTTTATCTTGGCACCCTGAAGGGCGATGAACCAGGGACTCTATCTCAACACACAGATTTTACTTCCTCTTAGGAGCACTCCTAACAGAGAAATTTCCAAGCAAATATTACCCTCCTTCTCCACAGACCCAGTGTCTTGTGATCCTCTTTCTCCTTCATCTCCAAAAAGATCATAAGACATTATGAACTATTAAACACTCTTTCCATCTTGGAATTACAGAGATCTGTCTTAAAGGAAGTTTTCCCCTGATTTCTGAAGAATTATGCAAAGCAGTTCCCTGAACCAAACCTTATTTCGCTGTTTCCAAAACCTGTGCTGCCAGAGGATCCAGCAAAATGCAATCTGTTCTCTCCAAGATGCGTTTCAAAACATTGCCATACTCTGCTTTTTTATTGTCCAGGCTTGGACTAACTTACGTTATGAAAATGGTAGCGAGATCGTTCCTTTTTATCACTGTTTTTTCTTGCAACAGAGGACATGACTCTGATTGTTCTCCAACTTCTTTCAGGTAAGCTCAGCTGAATTTGTAAAAATGTACCTACTTCCAAGTTTGTTCTAAACTCAGTCTTCCATGCGTAAGACCAGAACCAACCAGCCAATTTTCATTCCTTCTTTCTTATCTGCCTTCTTCCCTTCTAGCTTTCTCACCTTCTCACCATTTCCCTTTCCTTTGGGGTCTATAATTAATATTCCTAACATATCTGCAAGAGCAGATTCTACCTTGTGGGAAGCCCTATGGTAAAATTTATGACACAGATGAGTTTGGGTCAAGAGTAACTCTGTGAAACAAAGCCTGTGCATCTTGCAGTTGCTAAAAGCAGTAATTCTCCTATGTGTTATTCCATTTTCAGTCTAACAGTTCATCCAGGACCATACTTAAATCTGTTCTTCCTGCAAGGCTCCTTCTTCTGGCTAGCACCATTTGTCCTGAGTCTTCCCTTGAAGTCCTAATTCCATTCACTGAAGAGTAAACTTTGCTTAGACTCTAAGACCAGGGAACACATCTGCCTCATTCACTGCTTTATAACCTGTGCCTATGAAATGTCCATAGTAAGTGCTCAATAAATATTTTCCAAAAAAGTAAGTGACTAATAATGGCATCTTGAAATTCACCTTGGAGGGGCTGAAATATTCTATGCTTGTCTTTATAACCTGTCTTTTAGTTTCTGTCCAGATCCTGTACAACCTTGAAGTGTAACTGTCTTATTTTTAAGCCCCCCCCCAAATTGAGTCCCTATATCTGATTTTAAAAAATTATCTCATGGTGATTTAGCCCAGGGTCAGGCTCAGTGGGGAGTCTGCCTCCCTCCTTCTCCCTCTCCCTGCTCACACTCTTTTTCTAAAATAAATAATATAAAATATCTTAAAGAAAAAAAGGAAATGATCTAAATGATCTTATAGTGATTTCTGTCTCTAGGTTCCCACTTGTGAAGTTATTCTTAAAGTTATTATCTGAAACTTTCCCTTTATTGACAATTCAACATCTCTGCACTACAATCATCTTCCCTGATCTACTATCAACAAACAAAGAACAAAGGAACCCAGGCAGAAGAGTAGAGTGAACAGAAAAGAAGGACCAGATTGTGTGTATTTAGGGGGATTCATATAAGGTGGGTCATTAATATAAAAGGTTGCAGAGAGGTAGGTGAAGATGAAGGCCTAGAAACCTGATTCTAGATAGGAGCCACCAGAGGGAAGTTTTAGATCCACTATGGGGGGCAGAAACCAGCTGTCAGGGATTCAGGGACTGACTATGTGTGAACAGTGAATGCAGTTCTTCCTTCAGCAGCCATTATGGGGAAAGGAGAAGCCAGTGAGAGAGAAGAGTAGAGAACATTAGATATTGACAGAGGATTTTGAGTATGCTTTAGAAAGAAACTGAATCTGAAGAAAGTAAGAGTAGTTTTTCTCCTCAACAGCTTCCATTTGTGCTACTATTCCCACTCCTTAATTTAGTTTCATAATTGCGTTTCTTTCCTGGACTAAGCAGTTGGGATTGGGAACAAAATGACTGACCCTTCCCTGGAGATGTCCTTCACATGATCAGCATGACCCATTGAAGACAGTCAACTGGAGTGTGTGATGAGGAACGGCTACCTTATGTTAGAAATACAATGCTTTGAGAACACAGAACAAATTAATTGCTTCTTTGCTTCAGGGAGAAAAGAGTAATTTTATATTGGCTTATGAGTTATTATTTTTTATGTTGGAGTTTTATGTTAAAAACTTAATTTCTTTTTTATATACAAATCACTTATTTATTTGCACACTTAACTTTGCTTTTTCTTTTCTTTTTTTAAAAGATTTTATTTATTTATTTATTTATTTATTTGAGAGAGAGAGAGACAGAAAACATGAGAGAGAGAGTAAGCACCAGTTGGGGGAAGGGCAGAGGGAGAGGGAGAAACAGATTCCCCACTGAGCAGGGAGCTGAACATGGGGCTTGATCCCAGGAACCCAGAATCATGACTTGAGCCACCCAGACACCCCTTAGCTTTTCTTTCTTATAATCTTGCCAGCATGGCCCAAGACTTTACTTGTAGTGAATTCCAAGCTCAAATATGCTGAATATTATTTCCACAGCCTTTTTTTGGGCCAGTCGATTTTGTGTTAGATTTCTTATAACATCTTTGTTAAGCCCTGCCTTCTTATGCTTATGTCCCTTAAATTATTTAATATTTATCATTATCTTATGTAGAAGTTTTTTTCATTAGTCAATTCCTTGCCTGAATTTTCTTTTGTCCAGAATTCTACTTGTCCCTGTTAAATTTTTATGTTCCACCCTATTTTCTTTTAAAGTATCTTTTTTTCTCTTTGGCTTTTTAAAAGCACAGCCATGTAATAAAACAAATATTAAGATGGAATTTGAAAGGTTTCTTCTTCCACAAAAATATTTTCCAAATGTTTCCCTGTCATTGAAGATTGACATTTGTCAAAGGGAAAAAGAAAAATGAATAGTTTCTGGTTATTAGAAACAAATTCCATACAAAATTATAAATCATTGAGATTTAATTTAGACATTTTCTTCATTTATTATTGAGAACCTTCTATGTTCAAGAATAAGGTATTTTTAGCCCCAGTTCTTAGAGTTATCATCACCTTCCATGGCTGCATACTCTCTCTTCTTCAAACAATCCTCATCCTCATATTTTTATGCCTTCTCCCTATCAAAAGCTGCTGAGAGAACAGAATCTAAAACTTACTCATATGAAGACATGAATGAGTGATAACAACTTGAATTTATAATGCATCTCACTTTTAATTGCAAAGCAAATAAACTAAAACAACAACAACAACAACAACAACAACAACAAAAAGCCAAGACAGTATTATTTCAGAGAGTATCAGAAGAAGCCTTTCTGTGGAAGAGAACCAGTCATCTTAACACAGGGAAATGATGCTGTGCCAGTAGCATCAGTTTTTTCCAGTTGTTTTGACTTCTCAGTAGATAACTTCCAATGTGCTTAAATGATAGAGGAAATTTGCCTTACTTGGCATGTATAAATTGTTATATGGTTCAAACATTATTAGAGAACCTCTACTGCATGCTTCTTACAAATGTAAATAACATGCCAACTTTTGAAGAGATAAATGAAAAGATCAAGATGACACACCAGGGTGTAAGGAGAGAAGGCAAGTTATGTTGGGTGTACCAAATTTGCTTACATATTTCACCTCTCTCATCTCTTCCTTGAATGCTGTCACTTGTTTCATTTCTTGTCTATCTCCTTCATCTTTGCTTAGGCAATAATCTTGTGTAGAAATCTTACCTGTCTGTCTCCAGTAGGCTATTAAATGATTATCCTCTCTGCTCTTACTTTGGTCTCTCAAAGCACAGGTCTCTTTGTGCATATCTTTATGTTAGTATCAATCATTCTATGTACTATTAACAATATCCTCGTTTACCTCTTCCCCTTCATTCTTTGAGTGTAAACACTGCCCATTCCTTTCTCAACAGTTCAGACCTTAAAAAAAATAAAGTTCCTTGAAATCTAGTGGCTGAAAAAAGTATGTGTTGAATAAATACTAGGATTACATTAGGGGAGACTTCAAGAATTGCCATTAAGGTGCCCTCTATATCACATTCATTTAATCAGCTATTGTGATAGCACCTACTTTCAAAAGTTTATGATTAATTCTACAAATTGCAGTGAATTTTCAAAAGATGGAGGCGTTCCTCCAAAACCACATTCTTATGAGTGTTTTTAAAAAGAGAAGAAACTCAGAATAAAAGAAAGCTTCTTGCAAAACTTTTGGATGATCCATAAACTCTATATCAAATTGCCTCTTAGCATACAATTAACTTGGTAGTGTATTATAAGTGTCAAGGGAGCAATGCATAAACAAATTATTTTGTCACTGGCAAAGTTCCTGAAAATTCTGGCAAGAGATAAATTTATTAAATAAAATATTGTACATTTTTAGTTGTACTGACCAGGCAAATGGCTATGCAAACTTGGAAGGAAGGTATACCTAATGCATCCCCTTGAATTCTGATATAGATGATAAAATTTTTTGACAGTTTAAAAAGAGCATGTCTTTTGTGACCATGAAATGTGTTACAAGTGGGTCAACAATCACCTTATTTTCTAGGGTAAAATCAAACTGTCTTGCCTTTCAATTTATAACACACAATTTTAGAAACTATAAACTTGTGAAGACTTCAATATGAGTTTTATAGTCTCATCTTAAAAGAGCTATAGTCTCTAAGAAATCTATCATATCGTATGTACACTCTCCAGATATGCTCATACTTCTTCACTCAGCCCATGACATCTACTCAGTATTTTTTCCTTACATCAATTTGCAAAAAAAATGTTCATCCTATTAAACTTTTCTAATTCTTCACATATAATCACTTGCTTCTTTTTCTACATTCATTTTGAATGTACTTAATTTATATTGTTTTTTTTTTATAGAATGTGTTATTTGCTTTTTTGAGGACATATACCTTAGGCAAAGATTCTTACATATAAAGATTTTGTGTAAGTATCTTTTACAGAGTAGATTAGTAACAAGTATAGCTGAATGACTGAAAGTTTAAAAAACCCAAAGTAAACGTCTTAATTTCTTTTTTCTCAGGAGGCACAAGATTGAGAAGTTAAGATGTTTGGTTAAAAATCTTTTTCTTCTTCTTCCCCTTTTTCTTCTTCCTCCTTCTCCTCTTCTTCCTTTTCTCCTCCTCCTCCTCCTCCTCCTCCTCCTTCTTCTCCTTCTTCTCCTCCTCCTCCTTCTTCTCCTTCTTCTCCTCCTCCTCCTTCTTCTCCTTCTTCTCCTCCTCCTCCTTCCCCTTCTTCTTCTTCTCCTTCTTCTTCTTCTTCTTCTTCTTCTTCTTCTTCTTCTTCTTCTTCTTCTTCTCCTCCCCCTCCTCCTTCTTCTTCTCCTTCTTCTCCTCCTCCTCCTTCTTCCCCTTCTTCTTCTTCTCCTCCTCCTTCTCCTCCTCCTTCTTCTCCTCCTCCTTCTTCTTCTTCTTCTCCTTCTCCTCCTCCTCCTCCTCCTTCTTCTTCTTCTTCTTCTTCTTCTTCTTCTTCTTCTTCTTCTTCTTCTTCTTCTTCTTCTTCTTCTTCTTCTTCCTCTTCTTCTTCTTCTTCTTCTTCCTCTTCTTCTTCTTCTTCTTGCTCTTCCTCTTCTTCATCATCATTGTTGTCATCTTCAGAAAAATAGAACCAGCGAGATCCTGCCTTTGGACTCAAACTGAAACACTGACTTCTCCTGGGTCTCAGTTCTTCCTGTCCTCAGGCCTTTAGATTCAGATTAGAATTATACCATCAAGATTCCTGGGCCTCCTGCTTGCTGACTCACCCTGCAGATATTCAAACTTATTGATCTCCATAATCACAAGAGCCAATTCCTAGTATTCAATATTTATATAAGATGTTGTATTTCCAGTTTGAGTTCAAAAGCCTGAGAACCAGGAGAACTAATGAGGTAGTCCTCAGATGAAAGCTGAGAGGTCTGAAACTCAGGAAGAGCCCATGTTTCCATTTAAGTCCAAAGGCATAAAAACACCAATATCCTAGTTTGAAGGCAGGCAGGAGGAATTGTGTTTTGCTTGGAGGATGGTCGAACTTTTTGTTCTCCTCAGGCCTTCAACTGATTGGATGAGTCCCTCCCACATCAGGAAGAGCAATCTTTACTCAATCTATTGGTTTAAATGCTATCTTATCCAAAAACATACTCATAGAAACAATCAGAAAAATATTTGCCTAATATTTGAGCACCCCATGTCCTAATCAAGTTGACATAAAATCAACAATTACAATCCTCATCATTACTTAATCAGTAGAAGATATCATATATTAAATTTCTGTAGAATACATGTTGCACTTATCATTACCAGGGAAACCATAGATTCTCCAGTAAATCATAGCCTAAAATGGAATCAGCAATAAAATAATTTTGTCATTTGGAGAAAAACTGTTTTGAAGAAAAAAATATATATATTTATGTGACATGGTGAGAAAAGACAATCACAAACTAAATAAAAAAGTTGGCTACATATTGAGTAAAACACTGTTTGAAATAAATTAATTCAAAATTAAATCTGAAGTCTGTTGAATATTAATTACTTTCCCAAATCTTTATGTCAGAAAATTCTTCCTCTATATTAGTTATATATTTCTTTGCCTATAGGTATGTGATATCAAAGTTCATGAAATTCCAAGGCCAGAAATACAATACAATAAAAAATAATAGTGTTTCGGCTAGAGCTGTGTCTTGAGACCACATTTTGAGTTAGTGCAAAGAAAAGATGTTAAACCAGGAAATACAGTTTCTACTAATGGTCATATCTGTTTCCTCTCCCCTTTTGTTTGTATCTTATAGTAGAGGAGAAAAAATAAAGAAGAAATTTTCAGAAATGAAAGCTCATTTGATAAAAGTACAGTGAATTTTACTGTAGAAAGTAGAACACAGACATAGAATTCCAGAGATGTAAATGATCTACTTAAATCTAGGGTTTGTGAGTGGCTAACTAATATATAGTTATTATGTTGTTTTATCTGATTCAAAATACTGAAGAGCAACTACTGAGACAGAAGAGGATTCAAAGGTAGGCTTTGATATCTAATAGTTGTGAAATCTTAAAAGACCATTTTAAGCTCAGAGCTTTAGTTTTTCCAACTGTAAAATGGGGATGATGACACAAAGCTTTCATAAGTGTTGAAAAGGCAAACACTTAGTCTTTCCCAGTGTGCACCTAACAGGGGTTCAGTCATCAACAGTTGTTACTCTGTAAGACCGTATGCTGACTGAGTGCAGAGGTCATTTCAATATTATTTATCATTTGTCCCAGAATCCAGCATACTATATGCATATGGTAAACATTTATTATTCAAATTAATGAATAATGTTCCAGATTTGTACAAGATAGAGATAAAGAGGGAAGAAGAACTCTTCATGAGTGACTCATAAATTAATGACCTTTTAGTACAGTAGTCTTTTTAAAAATTATTTATTTATTTACTTCAGAGAGAGAGAGAGAGAGAAAGAGCAAGTGAGAACAAGCCAGGGGGACAGGCACAGGCAGAGGGAGAAGCAGACTCCCCACTGAACAGGGAGCCCAACACAGGGTTCAATCCCAGGACCCTGAGACCATGACCTGAGCCAAAGGCAGGTGCTTAACTGAATGAACCACTCAGTTGTCCCAATACAGTAGCCTCATACAAGATCATGTAAAGAATGGTTAGATCAGGGAAGTATGAACAAAATAGGCTGGGTTGCATTTATCTCTGAGCATAGGCCAATTCTGTGCAATAATAATGCATTTCACGTTTTATTTATTTTGTGAATGTTTATTGAACACCTGCAATGTGGTGGTAAAATATACTTTGGTGGACATATTTTAACCTCACAGTGTGTATTGCTGGAAATCTAATGAATGGACAAAAGTCAGGTTGACTATTTATCTAAGGCAGTGCCAGCTGATCTGGAGAAAATGAATGTATTTTTTTCTGCCCTGGAAATCTCTTCAAAACAAGATGCTGATTTGTTTTCCTGGGATAATTTCACTCAATGTACTCGGTCTTAACTAGGTAAGTCTGATCTCCTGTTACATCACTTACCTGGCAATGAAATTAAAGCTCCATTTTATAAACCACCCTTTCGACATGGAATCATGCAATTCCATTTTCACAATGAAAGCACAAGAGCTATGTGTAATTCTACCAAGAAACAGAGAGTCACGGCTAACCACACTCTTCTCTGGGGAGTCTGGTACACTTCTGGTAAATGCTGTTCCACTACCACTCTGGTGCAGCTGAGGGCCACCATTTAATACTGTTCATTGTAATTGGGCACACACTGAAATCCTGCAGTAATTAGATCAAGGCAACTCCAGACTAGACTTGCCTTGGGCTCCATAAGTCAATGGGAAATCTGCCAGAACTTCTGGCTGGCACAGTGTAAAATAGGGTCATAAAGCTTCCCAGACCAATGTCTTTCAAAGGAGGCAATTTTTTTCTTTACAGTTTTATAGGCCTCTTGGGTGTCTTGGTAGGGCATAATTCTCTGACTACTTATAATGGAAATATTTCATGCTGGATAAAAAGAGTGAATTTAATTGGGGAGAAAACATTACACAGGTGGCTTCCCTGCATACGTCCCAGGAGATGGTAACAAGTGGATTTAATACTCACTACCTCACTGGTACTTTAACAATGCAATAAGGTAAAAATGATTCAGACTCTGAAATAGGCCACAAGTTAAGCTTTTTCCATATGACCTAGGAGTGAGGCAAATGTGTTTGTCTAATGGGGGTGATATGTGTTTTAGAAACAGCCTGTCAGAGAATGAAGAGGGAGAAAGTTTGGAAGAGCAATTTTTTGTGGAGGCAGATTTTAGAAGCCAGCTGAGGGTTAGGAATACAAGGGAGAAAAAGAAGAGCGGGACCAAGATGGCAGCAGAGGAGACTCTTGAGCTTTTCCTCACATGGATGCCCAAAATGTGCTGTTATAGGCAGAAAAAAATCCCTCTGAGAGAAATGCAGACTAGTTGAGTGGCTTCTATATATTAGGTAAATGAGAAAACACACACGTTGAAATGGGTAGGAAAGGCTGAGACACACTTATACCATAAAACCTACCCCGGCACACTGACCTATAGTTGTGAAAGAAACACCAGCCTCCAGCTTCCCCATAAGGAATTTTACTCCTGCACATCCAGTGCCCAAACTTTAAAGGCTTCCACCCAAAAGACAGACTTCCAAAACACCTAGCTCAGAGAGTAAACGGAGCTTGTGCCCAAGAGGCCACTGGACTCTCACAAAGAAGCTGTTCTTTACGGGCACATGTGTGAGCATTTGCCATGGCATCTTCCCAGGGCTCAGCATGGAGGAAGCAGGCAAAAAATGTGAATATGCCCATCTCTCAGTCTTTCTCTATAAGGAGTTTGACTGGATACTTGACATGCTACTGCCTGAGAGTTCAGCTTCTAATAACCATGTATCTAGGGGCTGGCTGTGATCTTCCTCAGAGCCTGAGAAAGCTGGTGGACATTCCCCCTTCTCCCTCCATCTCACTCAAATGATGAAACCAAGTTGCCAGCACCTCTTCAGAGGAACATGTACGTGCATTTGGCACCCTAGCTTTTGTGGTCCACCTGAATGACAGGTACCAGACTGCCAGACTCTGATAGCCAATCAGTCTTGCACACAGAACTCTAACAAACAAAAAAGCAGTTTTAAATGGATAAACACATCAGCACTCATCATGGCTTCCTCCCCCTTCCTTCCTACCCCCTCCACCAGCTCATTGTTGAGGCAAAAAACATCCATCTCCCAGTCTTCACAGGAGGGGATTTGACTGCATACTTTATGAGTTCCTGCCTGAGGGTCCAGCTTGTAATTAGCACACATAAATACTGACTGTGACCTTCCCCAGACCCAAAAGATCCAGTAGGCACTCCCGCACTTCTCCCTCTGGCTTGTTCCAACAATAAAATCAGGTTGCCAGCATCTCCTTGGAAGGAGTTTATGGACACATTTAGTACCCCAACTTTTACAGCTGCCACCCAGGGGATTACCCTTCCCCCTTAATTACCTAGGTCTGAGGCTTGCATTCATTCATGGGAAAATAGCAACAAAGAAGTGGTTTTTAAATGGGTATAGGAGAGCCTCCCCATTGCTATCCTCCTGGACTCAGTGCAGAGGAAGTAGGTAAAATCACGCATCTTCTAGTTTCTCCCTGGAAGGGACTTAACGACATACTTTCCCAGCCATTACCTAAACATCTGGTTTCTAATCAGTCTGCATTTAGGTGCTGACTGCAATCTTCCCTTTGAAAGGTAGATTGGTCTGGGACTGCTTTCAGTTACTAGGAGCCACTAAGAACAAATATGGTGGCATAGACAATTACATATATTTGAGAGACAACCAGGAGCTTGGGCCATACTGATTAGGGAGGTTCATTTCCCATACAGGACCAGTAAACATGGGGAGAAGTTGTTGTTTTATCTAATGTGCAGAAATCAATACAGAGAGTCCAGAACAATGAAGAAACAGGGGACCAATCAAAAGACCAAGATAAATCTCTAAAAACTGATCTTAATCTTTAAATCTCTAAAAACTGATCTTAATGAAATGGAGATAAGTGATTTAGCAAAAAAGAGTTCAAAATAATAGTCATAGAAATGCTTACCAAGGTCAGAAGAACACTGTATGAGAAACTGGAAATTTCACCAAAGATAAAATATCAAAAATACCAAATAAATCATAGAACTAATACAATAATGGAATACCAAAAATCATAGAGCTAAAGAATACAATAATGGAACTGAAAAATTCAATTGAGGGAGTCAAAAGCAGACTGGATCAAGTGAGCAGAGCCCCAGAAAACTAAAAAAGGGACAGTGAAACTCATCCAATTAGAGGAGCAAAAAAGAAAAAAAGAATAAAAAACAGTAAAGATAGCTTAGCAGACTTAGGATCATCATTAAGTTGATTCATATGTGTATTGAAGGGGTCTCAGCAAGGAGATAAAGAGGAAAAAACCTCATACAAAAAAATAATGACTGAAAACTTTCCTAACCTGAGGAAAGAAATACACATCCAGAACTAAAAAGCACAGAAAGTACAAAATAAAATGACTAAGTAAATCTACATAGAGATATATGAAAATTAATTGTCAAGAGAGAATCTTGAAAACAGTAAGACAAAAGCTACTTGTTATGTACAAGGAAATTCCCATAAGATTATAAGCAGACTTTTCAGCAAACATTTTGCAGGCTAGAGGGGACTATCATGATATATTCAAAATGTTGGGGGAAAAGACTCTACCGATCAAAAATATTTTACCCAGCAAAGTTGTGATTCAGAATTTAAGGAGAGATCATGAGTTTCCTAGACAAACAAAAGCCAAAGGAGTTTATCACCACTAGATAGGCCTTACAAGAAATTTTAAAGAGATTTCTTTAAGCCTAAACAAAAGGGTGCTGATTAGTAACATGACAACATATGTAAGTATAAAACTCTCTGGTAAAGGTAAATATATAGTTAAATTCAGAATATTCTGGTATTGTAATGATGATAGGTAAATCACTTACAATTCTAGTACAAAGTTTAAAAAACAAATGTCTAAAAATTAACTATAACTAAAATAATTTGTTAATGCATACGCAGTATAAAAAGCCATTACTACTAAATTGGGGGGTATATTAATGTAGAACTTTTGTATTTATTTAAAGTTAAGTTGTTAACAGCTTAAAATAGACTGTTACAACTGTAAGATATGTAAGTTTCACGGTAACTACAAAGCATAAATTTTCATTTTTATCGTAGAGACACAAAAGATAAAAAGAAAGCATACTGCTACAGAAAATCATCAAATCACTGAAGAGAGCAAAAAAGGAATACAGGAAAAAAAGACACTACAAGACATCAGTAAATAATTAACGAAATGGCAATAGTAACTCCATACTTGTCAATAGTTATTTGAAATGCAAATAGACTAAATTCTTTAATCAAAAGAATTTCAGTGGCTGTGTGAATAAAAAAATAGGACACAAATACATTTACCTATAAGAGTCTCATTGCAGCTTTAAGGACACACATAGAAAGTGAAATGATAGAAAAAAGTATCCCAAGCAAATGGAAAGCGACAAAAAATATGGATAGCTATACTTATATATGAGAAAATAAAACTGAAGCCAAAAACTGTAACAGAGACAAAGAACGGCAGTATGTAATCATAAAGGGGTCAATGCATAGAGAATATAACTGTTGTAAATATTTGGGGGTCCAGCATTGGAACACTAAATATATGACATAAATATTACAGTCCTGAAGGGAGAAATAGATAATAATGTAAAAATAGTAGGGGGTTTAATATCCCACTTTCAAAAATGAATAGATCATCCAGATAGAAACTCAAAAAGAAAACAATGGACTTAAGCTACACTTTAAGTGAGCTAAACCTCAGGGAGATATACAGAACATTTCATCCAACAGTGGCTGAATACATGCTTTTTTCCAGAACACTTGGTACATTCTCCAGGAGAGATTATGTTTATTGTGAGGCCACAATAAAATCTTAACAAATTTAAGAAGACTGAAATTATATGAAGCATCTTTTCTGACCACATTGTTATCAAAATAGAGATCAATTATAAAAAGAAAACTAGAAACATCACAAGTATGTGCAGAGTAAACAACATGCTCCCAAACAACAAATGGGTTAAAGATGAAATAAAAAGGGATGGGAAGAAAAATTATGAAACAAATGAAAAGGGAAACACAATGACCCAAAACTTATGGGATGTGACAAAGGCAGTTCTAAGAGGGAATTTCAAAACCATAAATGTCTACTTTAAGAAAAGTGAAAGCTCTCAAACAACCAAACTTAATATCTAAAGGAACTAGGAAAAGAAGCAGAGCAAATGAAGTCCAAAGTTAGTAGAAGGAAGGAAATAAATCAGAGTGGAAATAAATAATATAGAAATTAAA